>JAOPHQ010004914.1:67500-90205 GCA_030340625.1 Merluccius polli
TGTACGTACGTACACATGTTTATATACGTATAATGTACATAATACACATTGAAAAACACACTAATAGAGGACTGCCAAAGCAGAACTGCACATTTATACAAGCACTTATCCATTCAGACAGAATAATGACAAAGTTTACAGTTAGACAGACTAAATATGTTGACACTGTCTGCAAACCCAGCAGAAAGTACAGAAGTTAGTTTCACGAGAGAGAGAGAGAGAGAGAGAAAGGTTAGACATTGGTTCTCCTTGACTCTTCAGCCATGCAGAGAAACATGAATACACAGCAACACTGCTCTATTGGTGACTGTGACACATCTTGATGCCACATCATTACTAGTTATTTGACTATTTAGTTATTTGCAGACGCTTTTATCCAAAGAGTCTTACATTGAATTCAGATTCAGGCCCCCCCCCCCCCCCGGCGTCTGGGCCCCGGTGCAATGCGCCGGTTGCACCGTCGATAGTTACGCCACTGGCTGTGGGACAATGAACCCAGAACCTCCTGGCGGGGAGTCCAAGACCCTAACTACCACTACACTATCCTACCAACTCATGAAGGCGCCAAGCTTAGCTGGATGTTCCTCAAGCTGCAGATTGAGTTGGTGTCTGTACAGCCTTCCTCTCTCCCTGTACCTCTCCCACTCTCCCTCACCCCCTCTCTCTGTACCCCATCCCTCTCTCCTCCACCCTACATCTGGGTCCTGGGCATGTACCTCTCTGTCGGGGGCCAGGGGCCTCCAGGCAACCTGATCCCCTGACACTTTCACCCACCGCTGGTCACTAAGAAAACACACCTCTCTCTCTCTCTCTCTCTCTCTCTCTCTCTCTCTCTCTCTCTCTCTCTCTCTCTCTCTCTCTCTCTCTCTCTCTCTCTCTCTCTCTCTCTCTCTCTCTCTGCAAGGTGCTACGCAAACAGATCTGGCGCCAAATAACTCAATATCACCTCTGGTTCCTCACTGCACTCTGAGACTGGCTAGCTCTCTCTCTCCTGCTCTTCTCTTGGCCTCACTCGACTATCTACTGCATGTTTCCAGGATTAAAGTATTTAAGAAAAAGGCAGATTTACATACCAGAATTTTCTACTATTACTCGCATAATTGTGTTATTAAATGAATGTTGTTAACCTTTCCCATTTAGCTTTGGCAATGTTAGGCGAGAGAGAGAGAGAGAGAGAGAGAGAGAGAGAGAGAGAGAGAGAGAGAGAGACCCTGCGTATATGTAAGTGATTCAGTGTGCGTGTTCATTTGTAGCATGACAACATGGAAAACAACATTTGTACCTATACAAACATGCTTTAAATAGAGCCCGTTTGGCACAGTGACCTCCATCTGATTGGGATGCTAACTACAGTGTTCTTTCTAAAAATACCCTAAATCTGCCCAGTGTAGGATCCGGCTCCTTAGAACTTAAGCATGCTAGTAATGCTAATAACAGCGGCTGATTGTATTGCAACTATCCTGCCAAACGCACACAGGCAGATGTTGAGGTAATCCCATGATGCATTGCACCTGCCCATGAACACAATCAAGGTGACGTCCTGCTCCTCTGATGCCCCCCCCCACCCCACCCCCCCACCCACACACACACACACACACACACACACACACACACACACACACACACACACACACACACACACACACACAGGAGTCAGGTATTCAGCGGACAAATGTCAGTGTTAAAGACTGTTTATACCTTGTACGAATTATTCATATATATGCATATGCGTGGGCCAGCAGCAGAGAAAAGAAAAACAAATGCATGCGTGAGAACTGAAAACCACAATGAACCAAAAATGTTCTTGAAGAATTACCAAACTCACAGTGGATTTGCTTTTAGGTGTTTGTTGAGAATTACAATGCATTTATTCCTGCATTTCCAAGTTGAAATTATGAATAGCCTTCCGGCTAGCCAACAGAGTCCTTGATACTGATGTTTGAGGTTTGTTAAGAACAATTCAAGAATGCTTTTCGAAGAACTCAAAACATGAACATTTACCATCCTGTTGTTGTCTGGTACACTGTTGTGTAATAATGTGTTTACTGTTATAATGTGTTTTGATTTGCTGCCCGCCAAGTTTGGAAATTTGCATCCAGCTAGTAACTATTTAATACAAATCTAGAAAAACAGATTCTCCCTTCTGTGTTAGTACTTAGATGACCCTTGGCACGTCGTACAGAATGACCACGTTATGCTGCACATCCGATAATAAAACACGTTCGTCTGCCTAGACGACTTTAAAACCATCACATCAAAACCTCTTCTCGGTTTACAATGAGCCAGACACGAGACTGGAGAGTGTTTCGACACCTGGACATTAGCAGAACAATTAGTGGCACGAGACGCCCGCCCCTGTCTGCAGTTTGACGTACAGGAAGCTCTCCCAGTGGGGGCGCGGTTACGTAAACGCCAGATCAAAACGCAGAGTGCTTAGTCAGCGCAGCGAGCTAGCAACGTGTCAGCAGCGGAGATATGCGAGCGACCCCGCCAAACATAACCGCCGTCTTTATATCGAGGAGCGGGGAACAAGAGACGCACCGGCAGGTGTTTAAAGAGAGAAGGAGGGAGTGACTGTTAATAAACGGAGAAGCCTGGCCATCGAAACAGGAGGATACAGACCTGGCGGCCAACCGAAGACAGGCTGTGCCAAGAGGGTGAGTTGGAGACAAAGCTGCACTTCCTTACAGCATGCAACACGTTCAGTCATATCATTTTTCTAAATGTATGAAATAACTAACCCCAGATTCCTACCCTGCCCAATAATGTCAAGCTGCCCTACCTCCATACTGGCAGACCAGTATGTAGCCTCCTGCTGCCACAAGCTGATATAGTCTAGCAGCAGGGACTTGTATCAGTTGAGATTCAACTTGTGTCTGGTGGGATTGGGTCAGTGCTACCAACTTCATTTCTACATATTTTCAGTAGTTTCACTTGACTTAGGGTCGCATAGCGATAGAATATCCGATAGAATATAATATTTCAAATTACTGTCTACTGAGTGTCGTTAAATATTCAGCATCACATGATTATCCCCACATAAAACCTGACACTCAACAGCATGTCATACGTCAAGTTAATCACACTCAAAAATGACCTCAAGCGCCAAACAGGTCTCCACACTCAAAACATTGAACGCACAAGAGAGAGGTGTGGCGATTGCATGCAAACCGTTCCAAATTGGCCCTCAAGAAGCAGCTGCCCTTTCAGTGAGTGGACTTACTGGCTGAGCGGGAGGCATAAGGACTTGGGAGGCTTATCAAGGAAATTAAACACAAATAATTTTTCTCTGAAATAAAGTATAACCTATAAAGAACCAGTCAGACTCCCTTCATTACTCCCGTTATTATCCTCTCCTCCTTCCTTACCTCTCATCTCCTTTGATCTCCTCTTATCTGTTGCCTCCTTAACTCTAATTTCCTTCCCTCTCTTATATCCTCCCTTCCTCTCATCTCTTCTTATTCGCCCCCTCCTTACGTCTACCTCTTACGTCTCCTTTCATCCATCATTACTTATGCCTATTTTTTCCCCTGATTCCTTTGCTTTCAGCTTTCCTCCTCTCCTCTTCTGTCCTCTCTGTGCTGGATGTAAACCGGTCCCAGGTGAAGTGGGCTCTGTTGATGAGGGTAAACTAGTTATGAGCTTAGATCTGATCTCATAAACAAACACAGTGTGCCGGTCGCTAGGCAGGCGGGCACAGGGCCAAGCTCAGCATGGACACACTTAATGCAGTTTGGACGATGGCGAGATCTCCACCGAGATATCCCCTTCTTCTAATGAAGCCATATGGATTACATCTAATACCCGATACGGTGAAAGAGCATGTTCGAGGTCACATCGGTGAACCACGCATGCCCACTGACGTAGCTACATTATCGTATGTGCGTGAATCGAATCACACACACACACACACACAAACACACACATTCACAGCCGCTTTCCATATTCCTTGTGAAACCTTGTCAGGTGAGTACGTTCCAGAAGAGATGTTCCAATCCAAAGGAAAGATGTGAACTCCAAGATAGGGAATCAGAAACAGCCACAGACGTTTTGTCCAATGGAGAAAACCATTGGGAATGTTTTAGTGTAGTAGACCACCGACGTCATTTAGAGAAGAAGCATCATTAACATATATATATATATATATATATATATATATATATATATATATATATATATATATGTACTCGTCACCTTACATATGAATATAAATATACAGAAAGCCATTTCCATAAAAGAATTACAAATAATTTGCGTCAAAAAATAACGACAATACATTGACTTAATATCTCACGATAACGCGAAACATGGAAACCTTAACTGAAAGCGGCACGTTCGGCTACGATAAAGCCGCGGACAATTTACCGGGCCCGTCTCATTATTGTGAGATACTGGGTCGTTAATTTGAGAAATGTGCTCGTTATTTCAACCTTCTCCATTCAAACGTCACTTTTATTCCTAGTTTGTCGGAAATAATTCTTCCATATGAATAGGACCTGTGTGTTAACAAAGGGAAGTGCTGACACGCCACAGCAGCGACCTGCGGAGGTGCTCCAACATTCTGCAGGAACAGGATCCGTTGGCCCGGCCAGACGCAGCCCTGTTCCCAGAAAGGTCTTTGAGTTGTGCATGGGAATGAATAAAATGCAGCAATGTTAACGAAATAACCCTGTGCGCATGTATTTTTTATGCGTGTTTGTTCCAGTGTTTTGATAAATGTGTCATAATATTATTATGGGATGGCGATGCCAAGAGGGCCCAGGGCAGACTAATCCAGATCCCGTCAAACACACTTAAAGCCTGGAGGACGCAAGTTAAACAATACAACTGAGTGTGTGTGTGTGTGTGGGGTGGTTGCAGTGCGCGATGATTAGGATGAGCGCGTTCCAGTTTACACGCATGCGTATGCATGCATTCTTACATGTCTTTGTGAAAATGTGTTTTATTTACTTGCGTTCATGTGGATCATTCGCTCCAGTATGCCATGTGTAGAAAGCATGCATCTCGTTATCTGAAACCAGAGCGCTCAATGGATTAATTACAATATATTTGTGCTGCAACCATGTGGGATTTATCACAATGTGGCTGTGGCATGATGGGTAGTGTAGTACCTGTGTAACGTTTCTTCTTCCACTGGGCTGTGCACGATGATACAGGTAGCCCCGACAATAAAAATACATTATCTGCATTATCTGGAAGGTGTATTAAGTTGAGCACCTGGGAATTTACATAAGCGCGCTAATGCTAACCACTACCAGGTACGTACATACGGGGAATCACTGAACCCATCGACAAAAAAGTATGGGGGGGGTTAGACAAGAGCAGTGAGACCACTCACTGCTCTTGTCTAACCCCCGGAAGGATCACAGAAGACGAAACAAACAAAATCCTGAACTAACCCTTTAATTGGCATGAAAGTTACTTGAACAATGTTGTCAAAGCAATAGCATAAATATCTTTGTATCTGTTGCACCCTGTGAGAAAATGTTTTCTGGAACAGCTCACACTGCTCCTCTGCTAGAAGTCAAGTCATCCTTTGCCTCCCTGTCTTGACGGCTGGCTGTGGTCACTGAGTCTGTACCTGATCAGTGTCTTCCTCTAAATAATGTCTGTCACACTGCTCTTTGTTTTGTGATTTTGTATTTGTTTTCCAATAGCCAATATGTCTCTTTATCTTGTTCAGTGTCTTTCCATGTCTTCTCTTTTACATTCATTTCTTATTCCTCCTTCTTGATTTCACTTTTGCACACAGAAAAAAAAAAACTAAATTGGAAAATTGATCACTGATGATCACTTCTTGCAACTATGATTCTGCGACATTTCCAAGTAAAACAGGATATTGGGCATCAGTATGATTTGCGAGTGGACGGTCTTTTAACTAGTCTGATGTGGTTGGATATTTTATACAGTCTATGGGTTGGATACGGTCAACCTCAGTCAACTGTCACTGCAGTCTGATCCAGTGACCAGAAGGGAAAAGCCTGTGGTAGGACTCGAAGTTCAAAAATTCGACGACGAATCAAACCACTGTTCTCTTCAAAAGTACAGCTGTGTATGTAGTCTCTAAACTCACCAATTTAAACTATTCAAGATGATAGTATAGTTTAAGAAACATTCAAACCTGTGGGAATTAGGTTCTAGTTGGCTAGTCTTAATCTTTACTCCCCATCTTTAGTCCTACCCAGAGCTGAGAGTCAGGTTCCAGTCTCTGCTAGGAGGATTGTGTTGTCTTATAAAATATTAAATAATACTAATAGAATAAAGTGTCTGAGGTAGAAGTTCGGCATGGGAGTACCAACTAGTTGGGAAATTTGTTCATGTTCCCATCCACTTTCAGAGGGTTTGTGAAGCAACACAATGTTAATACACGAACATTCATACTGTTCAATGTTACAGTCCTTCACTGGCATGGCACATCTTTATTGCCAAAGCCTAATAACAAAATCATGTGAGCAATAAAAAAGTAGAAAATATAATCAATAAAATAATCATCATAATAATAACAACAGTAATGCAATATGATCTAACAAATTGTGGGAATAAAATGGAACAAATAAAAGTGGGGTAACAACAACATGTAATCTAATATGTACCATATCTTTCTTCTCACGTTGTTCACCCAGTATTGGGCAGGTTGGGGAATTTGGGTTCAATTAATAAAAACTTGTTCCTATTCCAAATGTGTACAGCTTGGTCTCGTTTTGTGACATTGCTGGCACATGGTTTGTTACGCATAGAGGGGCTTTTCAATAGATTTCAGATAAATTTAACATAGAGGCACTGGGGGACCAAATAACAGATGGAGGAGTTCTGTGTACGGATCTGACTAATGTAGTATGTTCAGGCCTATATAAATGTACACACAAATAATATATATATATATATATATATATATATATATATATATATATATATTTTTTTTTTAAAACAATTATAGTTTTTAAGAATTAATGTTTGTAAATGATTGGCTAAATTATTGTACAAATACGCTAATGACCTTCAACACTGGAGGAAGACAGAAGTACTATACTTTCACATACTTACACTTTAGGACTTCTCCAGGTCCATAATATTTTTGCCTGTGGACTAGAAGAATAAAGTTCCCAGTTCATAACTTATGACTAACGTTAATTTGCTAACAAGGTAGGTGTGTAAGTTCCAATAAAGTCACAATAAAGGTACGAAAGTGTCAAATGTTGAAGTCACACAGTAGCAAAGCTATTGCCGTTAGGATTTGTGATAGCGAAGTAGCTAACTAGCTTGATTATTGGGGCTTGAGAAATGTTGTATGCTTGATACTTTTGGTTATAAAATAAAATGGACTATTCAACAAAGTATGCCAACAGTTAAAAAATATTAGTTATTTTACATAAAAATATAAAACATAACTTTCTCTTTCAACCAATAATATCATGTTTTGGTACAACCTAATCAAATCCGTATTAAAAAACACATTTCACCTATTTTTTGTTGTCCTTCACCAATAATCAGTTTGGAATTGTTTTACATTAGAGGTAAGATTTTCACGTTGTTTTAACAGTTACTAATAAATGACAGGAGTATAATAATTGGATAAACACCCTGTGTTGCGTAAAAGCCGGTTTGTATATGGCCACATCACAGCCATGCAAATACTGCAGTACAACTAACCTAATATACTGGTAATAATATCCTTGGCACATGCACTACCTGCAAGCATTAGGTTATATCATGTGTGTTGAGTTTATAAGTGCATGTTTATGTATTTGTGTGTGTGTGTGTGTGTGTGTGTGTGTGTGTGTATGTGTGTGTGTGTGTGTGTGTTGAGTTTATATATGCATGTTTATGTATTTGCTTGATTGCTTTGTGTGTGTGTGTGTGTTGAGTTTAATTCACGCCGAACATGGCTCTTATAGCACATTTGCTGACTTCACTCACCAAGGGAGCCTTTTTTTTTACGACGCCCCAGCGCTGCCGGCATGCCTAGGAGCCATAAACAGCAGGTACGTCCTAGCGGTGTGTACGCTCATTTTCCTGTGCTGTGTGTGTGTGTATTACGTATGTAAGCGTATACGTATCAATGTAAACATGTGTGTGTTTGTGTGCGCCAGGGGAGCAGCTGTGTTTTCTCGGTGTGGTAACACACACCTAGCATTAGGTAGCACTCACTTAGTGCCCCTCAGCAGGCCTGTTTAAAGTGTATTCATAGCAAGCGTGTGAACTATAAGAGGTGAGTAAAACAAACACACCCCAGGCACCTCTCTGATCCTAATCACTCATTACTACCTTCAAAGAGAGAGAGAGAGGCAGAGAGATAGATAGAGAGAGAGAGAGCGAGAGAGAGAGAGAGAGAGAGAGAGAGAGAGAGAGAGAGAGAGAGACAGAGACAGAGACAGAGACAGAGACAGAGACAGAGAGAGAGACAGAGAGAGAAGGGTTGGGGTGTCCAGTGTTACACCCACTGATGAATGGCTTGAATCGCTTCAATTTTGGTTCAGTGTTTTGCAATGATGCAATTTGTTTTGTGTAAAAAAGTAATTAAGACAAACTTTTATACAATATTAAAACTTTAGGTTTCACAAAAGTGGGTTCTGTGTTAGTAACATACACGCTTGTAAAAAGAGATTGCTACCTTGTAATGGTAAACCAAACAACTTTTGGCGAACAGTGCAGTCCTCAACTAACAGAATTAAACTCCAAGTCCCTGGCGCTCACTCACCTTAACCTCTAAAACATGTTTTTAGACACATGAGACCACATATTGCCATCTATTGTCCTGAATCTCCACACACACACACACACACACACACACACACACACACACACACACACACACACACACACACACACACACACACACACACACACACACACACACACACACAATGAGGTGATATGAAACAATAGTGCTTTTTACTTTTTATTGACTTCACTTCCGCTTTGGTTTCTGTATAGCTGCCATGGCCCGTCTGTGTGTGTGTGTGTGTGTGTGTGTGGCAGACTGTGTGTGTGTGTGTGTGTGTGTGTGTGTAGCAGACTATGCATGTGTGTGTGTGTGTGTGTGTGTGTGTGTGTGTGTGTGTGTGTAGCAGACTATGCATGTGTGTGCATGTGTGTGTGATTTAGCAAACTGTATGTGTGTGTGTGTGTGTGTGCATGTAGCCGACTGTGTGTGTGTGATTGTGCGATTTAGCAAACTGTATGTATGTGTGTGTGTCTGTGTGATGGTGGACCTGATAAGTTCTATACTTTAACAGGAAAAAAAGAAACCGGTCAAAAGGCAGGGGAGTAAGACGACAAGCTATAAAAACAAAGCAAAAGAAGACAGATGGAAAGAAAGAGGAAGTTATAAATATACAGGCAGACAACAAAATCACGGTAAGAATGGAATGTGTCTGAGCCAATCAGGTCACACCAGGAAGTACTTGCACAAAGTCAGAAACAGTTCCCCTTACTGTTCCCTCCAGCCAAACACAACAAAGCCCTGAGAATGGCACGAAGACCATGTGATTTACTGTACATTTCTGAAATAAATTATGTGTGCACCGTATCAAAATGGAAACTGTGTATAAGAACGAATGATGATCTGGATGACCGTTATGTGAATCTGTCTTTTCTATAAGTAATACAATACAACTATCCTACATTCACTCTTAATTATAACCACATAAAGAATAAAATCCATCTACCCACGGCTCAATCAACCCAGGAATTTCCTCTCTAAGTTAATTTGGTGTGTGGAAAGACGGGCAGAAAATCAGAACTGATGGCTGCAGTGAGAAAGTGGCACAGTCCAGATTTAACATGTGTAATAACAGACAGCATCAGGGTAGCGCTCGGCACTACTATTGAGCTGCATTTCTGGGATAGACGTTACACAGGCTGTTGGTTCTACAATGTGTTAATTCTATTGTTATATGGTTGTGTCGGCGATTATTAAAGAGAAATTGTTGTTGGGTCCTGTTGGGGTTTTTCCGATTTTAGTGGCCAGTTATACAGAGCTGTTAGTGTTAAATGTGCACCCCTCAAGTGGGTGATGATGTGTGTGTGTGTGTGTGTGTGTGTGTGTGCGTGTGTGTGTGTGTTTGGTCAGGTAAATGCATTCATTGTCTTTCTGTGTGCAGTGAATATTAATACATGCGTGGTACTGTCCGTGCTTATGCCAGTGTCAGTGAACTTGCTTCACTTGGAGCAAATTAATGCATGCATGTTTACCTTGTGTGCATGTGTGTTGGTATGTGTGGAAATGTAAGTGAATGTTTGCATAAAGCTTTGCATTTGTGTGTGTTGGGTGTGAATGTTTGTGCATGTGTTTGGATGCCTGTGTGTGTGTGTGTGTGTGTGTGTGTGTGTGTGTGTGTGTGTGTGTGTTATAAGACCCAGGACATTGGGACTCTATAAAGCAGGCTCTGGTCATTCGGGGGGTGATTATATGTTGGCTTCAGGTACTTTACAGAAGTGAGGTCATCTCTGTCCAGCATGTGTGTTATGTGTGTACGTGTGTGAGAGTGTTAGACTGTTCCCCAAACACACTGCCAACATCAACAGCTCAGACCTGGACTGGTCAAATAGTTGGCTTGTCACAAGTTTTTACTTTCCTCTCCATCTTTCCTTAATTCCTTTCTCTGTTTCCTTCTCTCTACACCCTTCCTTCTCTCCATCCACTCCTGTTCAGCATGACCTCAAGCTAGTTTCATTGTCCGCACTTTGACCTCTCACCTTTGACTCCTTCAATTAAATTAAGCCAAATCCTTGTGTTTTCAACGTCCCTACTATCTCGTCCCTATTATGTCTTCTGTTTCTCTAGGCTTCGTCCAAGGAAAGCAGTGGGCCCGGACAGAGTGTGTCCAAGGATGCTTAAAGCCTGTTCTACTGAACTGGGGGAGCCACTCCAGCATGTCTTCAATATGAGCCTGCAGCTGGGGAGGGTCCCAGTGCTCTGGAAGACTTTATGTTTCATCCCGGTTCCTAAGAAAAAACACCCCAGGGAACCAGGTGACTTCAGACCAGTAGCACTGACGTCACACATTATGAAGACCTTTGAACGGCTGTTGCTCCATGTCCTCAGACCCCAGGTCCACCCCGCACAAGATCCACTGCAGTTTGGATACCAGGAAAAGGTGGGCGTGGAGGATGCCATCCTCTATCTGCTCCATAGGGCCCACTCTCATCTGGACAAGGAGAGCGGCGCTGTGAGGATCGCGTTTTTTGATTTCTCCAGCGCCTTCAACACCATCCGGCCGCTCCTGCTGAGAGACAAGCTGACAGAGATGAGGGTGGACCCGCTCCTGGTGACATGGATTACGGACTACCTCATGGAGAGACCACAGTACGTCAGACTGAAGGGCTGCACGTCAGACACTGTGGTCAGCAGCACCGGAGCACCACAAGGGACCGTGCGCTCTCCCGTCCTCTTCACCTTGTACACATCTGACTTCCAGTATAACTCTGGGCTCTGCCACGTGCAGAAATACTCAGACGACACTGCGATAGTTGGCTGTATCAAGGATGGAAGGGAGGGGGAGTACAGGAGCCTGGTCGAGGACTTCGTGAGGTGGTGCAGGTCCAACCATCTGCAGCTGAACACCTCCAAGACCAAGGAGATGGTGGTGGACTTCCGAAGGAAGAAACCACATCTCCAACCCGTGTCCATCGAGGGGGTTGATGTGGAGGTGGTGAGGACCTATAAATATCTGGGGCTGCAGCTGGACGACAAGCTGGACTGGACAGCAAATATGGAAGCTGTTCACAGGAAAGGGCAGAGCCGTCTGTACTTCCTGAGAAGGCTGGGGTCCTTCAACATCTGCAAAAAACTACTGCAGATGTTTTACCAGTCTGTGGTGGCCAGCGTGCTCTTTCATGCTGTGGTTTGCTGGGGAGGAAGCAGCAGGTGGAGAGACGCTGGTCAACTGGACAGACTGGAGAGGAGAGCTGGCTCAGTAGTGGGCACAGAGCTGGACTCTCTGGTGACAGTGGCAGAGAGAAGGACCCTGGACAAACTGCGGTCCATACTGGACAACACCCACCACCCTCTGCACGACACCTTCACCAGGCAGAGGAGTGTGTTCAGTCGCCGACTGCTGTCCCAGTCCAGCTCCACCAATAGACTAAAACACTATTTTGTCCCCCTGGCCATCAGACTGTACAACAGCTCCCAGTAAATGCAGGGAGGACAATAGACAATGGACAATCTATATCTGTATTTTGCACATCCACTGTTTTTACTTTCATTTGTACTGTTTTACTTTCATTTGCACTGGTTACCCTCTGCACCGTTTATTGCAGCTACTGTTAATTTTATTTTATATTTTAATTTAAGTTAAAGTTTATTGTAGCTACTGTTAATTTTATATTTTAATTTTATATTTTAATTTTAGTCTAATGTATGTTTATTGTATGTTCTATGTTGTATGCTGCTACTGAATACTTGAATTTCCCTCGGGATAAATAAAGTATCTATCTATCTATCTATCTATCTATCTATCTATCTATCTATCTATCTATCTATCTATCTATCTATCTATCTATCTGTCTGTCTGTCTGTCTGTCTGTCTGTCTGTCTGTCTGTCTGTCTGTCTGTCTGTCTATCTATCTATCTATCTATCTATCTATCTATCTATCTATCTATCTATCTATCTATCTATCTATATATCTATCTCTAATGGCAGGTGGACCCGTCGTTAACTCGGCCTTCTGAATCACAGCAAACAACTAGAGGGCTGCTGGTTAGAAAATAGTAAATTGTTAATACAATCTTACAAGCAGTTGATGGGTTTGTAGTTTGTTAGTTTATGGGTCAGTAGTTGGCTGTCGTTTAATGTTTCCTACTCCACCTCAAAGTTTACCCCCCTGAGAAACATTTCTGCAGTATTTCTCTACCTAATGTTCTTTGTTTCTATAAATGATTCTGTGTGCCAACCAACCCAAGCAGAACTAAACACCCTTTCCTGTAATGGCTCGAGTCATTTACAAGCCATTGTTGACTGGGATTGCCACTCCAAACCATGTACCAAACCTAAGCAGCTTGCTTCATGCCAAAAAACCCTACTGAGGCACTGCAGTCTTCTGAGCTTGCGTAGCTGCCTCCAGACTACAACCTCTGTTGTAAGGTTTTCTTTAACTCTCCTTAATCAGCAATTTATCATGCTAACTTTCCAAAATATCTACTCTTACATTGCATTGTTTATGAACAGCCTCCTGGGTATCGAGAGAAAAAAAGCAAAGTGACTGACTAACACAGCTAGCAGAGTTGGACACACAGGGTTTTCCCCTCTAGTGAAAAGCCAGTGAAGTCATTCGCTCAGGCACCCAGTGAGCAGGTCAGCGAAGCTTATTCCACTTCGAAGTCATTTGATAGATACAAAGCCGTTATCTTGTCATCCACAAGTTGGTTGTGTCGAGATAACGAGCTCCGTTGATAGACATTTGTGCTGCAGACATTTATTGCCCAAAAACACATTAAAACAATTCACTCTAGTGACCCCCCTATTGCTTTCAGTCATCAGAATCCATCTCTACATTTAATAGACCTTAAATGTACCTAGCATCTACATTGGTTAGTTGAGTGGGGAAACCTTCAATTTTTGGAAACCTTGACAACTCAATGCATTATTTTTAGTGCTGCATTTCCATTGAGTTGTCATGGTTTCCCCAAAGGATTCCCCACCCAATGAACGAATGTGGCCACTTGGTGAATAAAGTCTATTATTCTTATTCCTAAAACATCTGTGTTAAGCGAACGCCGGGCCAGCTTTAAGTGTAAGGAACTAACTGGACATGTTCAGTAGTTTTATGACTTCCTCTGTCTTTGCGGTCGCTTAACAAAAGGAGAAAAACACTGTCAACCTCTGTTTCATCTGAGACGTCGGAGCAAGGAAAACACAGTGTTACGTCGACCTTGTCCTTTAGCGTTAGCGTACCAGGAAACCATGTTTTCATTTGCTCAAGTGAACCCTGTCTGGATATTAAACCACTAAACATGACATTAAACAGCCCCGCTTGGGCCCGCGCAGGTTTTCAACAGAGTAAATGTTTCCTTTGTCACTCTCTAAGTGTTGTCGACATTTTCCATTTGTTCAGTTCACTGCATGCTTCAAACAGCTTAGCGTAGCCATGAGGTCGTCACAGACCTTGTTTTCCTTCTGCATTGGTACTGAGTTGGACTCATTTACTGCCCCGCTTCACTCCTTTTGTTGTCAAACCTTAAACCTCCTGGTTTTAGGTTTCCATGGTTATCCCTCACTCAGACGCATTAGACGCACCCACACACACACACACACAGGCCCAGGGGGCCTGTGTGTGTGTGGGTGTGTGTGTGTGTGTGTGGGTGGGTGTGTATATTATATATACACGTTTTGGCATCTTCATCTCTATGTGTCACTGTGTGTGAGTGGTGTGTCTATACATACAAATAACCTGGCATTCGTATCTCGGTTGTTCAGTGTGTGTGTGTGTGTGTGTGTGTGTGTGTGTGTGTGTGTGTGTGTGTGTGTTTGCGTGTGTGTGTGTGTGTGTGTGTGTGCGTTTGCCTGTGTTTGTATGTTTCTCTTGGCTTTGTTCCCATGGTGACTGTGATCTGGGGCGTCTTTGACATGTCACAGTTTCCCCACTTAGGCACGAAACACAGAAAACACACGCTGGGAAACACTACAACACAAGCTACAGCCAAGTGTATGTGTGTGTGCGTGTGTATGAACCCGTTTGTGTGTGTGTGTGTGTGTGTGTGTGTGTGTGTGTGTGTGTGTGTGTGTGAACCAGAGGGTAGGTGTGCCCTTGTTGTGCATTAGCATGTCTGTCGAGGTGAATATACGTGTATGAAGTGTGTATGTGTATGGTAACTATATACGCGTATGAAGTGTGTGTGTGCATGAATGACGTGTGTGCATGTGTATGGTAACTACGTGCATGAAGTGTGTGTATGTGTATG
Source organism: Merluccius polli (assembly GCA_030340625.1). Classification (NCBI taxonomy): domain Eukaryota; kingdom Metazoa; phylum Chordata; class Actinopteri; order Gadiformes; family Merlucciidae; genus Merluccius; species Merluccius polli. Next base: position 82,406 of record JAOPHQ010004914.1, read on the forward strand.
GTAACTATAGCCCTTCATTGGATGACCTGTATGTTGTCTTTGTGGGCTGGCCTGCCCACTCTGATAAAGGTCTGTCTCCTCTGGTCTAACAGTCTGACAGCTAGGGCTATCCTGCTGGCAGAACAGGTTGAACTTGGCTCTATTTCACATGAGAGCAAAGCAGTAGGTTCCTGAACACCTGGAACTACACTGGGGAGCAGGATAGTGTAGTAGTAGTGGTTAGGGTGCTCCCACCCCCAGCTGAAAGGTACTGGGTTAGATCCCCAATGTCCCCAGTCTACCTGTAGGCATCGTAGAGCAACATGCCCTATCTGAATTCACTGTACGTTACATTGGATCAAAAGTGTCTGCTAAATAAACAACTTGTACTTTATTCACTCATTTAGTCATTTCCGGGAGGCTTTTTATCCAAAGTGACTTGCAGTGAACACGGTCATTAAAGAGCAGGTATAGGGGTGAGGGCACCTTGCTCAAGGATGCCTACAGGGTTCGGCTACTTTGGGGATCGAACCAAGAACCTTTCAGATGGGAGTAAGTAGAACCACTGTGCACTATCCTGCCCCCAGCGGGTTAATAATAAACACCAGAACCAGAACATGAGCGAGAGACCCCTGGACAGAGTGCCGGTGGTGCAGCAGGTACGCCACCGCTGCTGGCTGCAGAACGGGCAGAACCAGGACACAGGCGTTACACACTCGCTTGAACTCTGGCGCTAACCTTGGCCAGGAGCCGTCCGTATCCCCGCGCCAGAAGGATTTACTGGCAAACCGCACTACGGGAGCATAAACACACTCACACATAGACACGCGCAGCGATGCACACGTCATACACACACACATGCATTTAATGCAAAGTCTTTAACAAGTTGTAAATCACACCGCAATAATTATGTCCCGGGCCGTGCATGTGAAGAGTCATTGTACGTGCACACACACACACCAGCGACATTAATAAAAAAATGGACTAACATAACATTGTATCACCAGGGCATACTGATGTGGAACTTGGACATCTTTGTGTTTTGGTGGAGCACGTTTTCCACCAAAGGCCCACCATCCTATTTTCATTCACTTCTATTTTATCCTCCAACTCAGATTCGGATTCTCAGAAATATTCTCTCTCTCTCTTCATTCTTGATTTCGACATCTTTTCTTGGCATGAATGACACAAAGTAACCACAAGGCAAGAGAGAGAGAGAGAGAGAGAGAGAGAGAGAGAAGAGGACAGACAAAACAAAACACACATCCAGCCAAGTCCTGACATGCTGTCACCGCCTGGCACATGCTGGACGGTGTATTATGTTTTAATGAACACAAACTGGGGTTCCCGCATACACATATGCACACACACACACACACACACACACACACACACACACACACACACACACACACACACACACACACACACACACACACACACACACACACACACACACACACACACGTGTGCTCAAACATGCTTGCGCCCATACACACACACACACACACACAAACATATCAACAACACATATATGCATACACACAAAAGCACCTGTACACACACAAACAAACACAAACACACATATAAAAACAGCAAACACTGTGAAACTGTACACACAGAAACACACACACACATGGAGCAGCTGTAGGCGTGAGGTCATGGGTTTGTACAGCAGGTATGGAGCACTGTGCCGTCAGGAGGTGTTACTGGTAACACAAGCCAGTAGCCAGGCGATGGAGAGATGGAGGTTAAAATAACCTGGGCCTGGTGATGTGTTGTCATTGGTGATGTTGTTTTAAGCCTCAGGAGGTCAGTCCATCTTAGCAGCGCTGCTGTCCTCGATTACACTCTTCTCGTCTCTTGTACTCTCCCCCCCCCCCCCCCCCCCCCCTCCATCTCTCCACTCTCCTCGTCTCTCTCCCACCCATACCCCCTCATCTCTCCAGTCTGCTCCTTTCCTTTTTCCTCTTCATCTATCCTCTCCCTTGCTCTCTCTTCCTCCCCTCATCCCTCCACTCCTTTCTTCTTTCTTTTCCTCTGCCCTCCTCTCTTTTCATTTACCCTGACCCTCTCTCTGTCTCTACTTCTTACTTCTCAATTTCTTTACCGCCACCAGGATTTCTTTTTTTTAACAATCGATCAACTGGTCTCGTTCATCAAATGTGACCAAAAGTTTATTTGAGTTTATTTGCGTCATTAAAATGTCATTAAAAGTCTCACAGGTCGTCGCTGTTTCACATTTAAGTAATGGTTTGACGATAGCCCACTAACATCTTGCAATAAGTTTCACTTCATTTACAACTACCTGCAGAAATTTCTTAAGAAAAGGAAAAAAATACATTTCAACACTTGCACACGCTCCAGTTACAACCGGTTGGAGCAGTCCCAACCGACCCCAACGTTTCATTTAACACACACAACAAAAAAAAACCCTCAGCACACAGCAGTGGTTGACACGCATGACCAGCGTCCGACTGGAGACCAGAGATGTTCAGGTACACGGTCTGCCGCCTTATCCCTCCCCCCCGGCCGGCCCAACACACAGCCACCATTTATAAACCATGTTTAATCTCCACGCCGTTTCATACCCAATCTCAGATAGCATTAAGCATTAGCGACCGAGCAGGGTGCAGTTAGCCTGGCCCTTTCTCACCCCCCCCCCCCCCCCCCCCCCCCCGACCGGGGCTGGACTGCTCCTGAATCTAATGTAAACACTGGAGTCATTTGTTGCTTTAATGCTCGCTGGGTTTTACTGCTAATAAAGGCTAATGGTGGTGTTGTTTAAGTGGCCTCATGGAAACGGAGCAGAAACACACCTTTACTGGCTGTACAGTTAGTCCAGCTGAGGGGGCACAGTGGTGTGTAGACCTTTACATGCACGCGCACACACACACACACACGCACACACACACACACACATATAGACACACACACATAAACACACACACACAAATATATACACATACACACATTTTTGTGATGTTTTATTATTGTTTGTGCATGCAAGTGTGTGTGCGTGTGTGAGTGTGTCTGTTTGGATGTGTGTTGGCCACTGTAACAGTATCCTTTTTGGATAAAATGAAATGGTTTCAATCATACCGTCACACAGACATACAGAAACACAGACCAGATTCACAATCACACGCACACATACACACACACACGCTGTTGCACAATAGACCTCAACACATACATAACTGCCCATGAGCACACAGACGCAAAGAGACACACACGCACACATGGTGAGGGTGTGCAGGGAGAGTGGGGGGTATAGGTGTGGGGATGTATGGGGAGGGTGGGGGAGGTTAGGGGTGGTTGCAGGGGTGGGGGGGTGGTTCTGGTGGAGTGGCAGCTGTTATTTAGGTCTGCTTTCTTTACAGAGGTTTTCTCACAGAAACAGGAGCCAAGCAGGAACCCAACGTTTCCTTTGAGAGCGCCATTTATCACTCTTTATTAATACACACACACACACACACACACACACTCACACACGCATAGACACACATGCTCACACACACTCTCATAGACACACACGCTCACACACAATCATACACACTCTCATAGACACACACACACACGCATTGACACACACACGCACACATAGACATGCTCACAGACTCGTGCACATAAACAATTAAAGGCACAGTTACACACACACACACACATACACACACACACACACACACACACACACACACACACACACACACACACACACACACACACACACACACATATAAACATAGAGTAACACATTCATCGTGGTATCCTCAGGTCCAGTCAAGCAGATCACAAACACAAACATTTCTGGTGAAAGGGAGAGGACAGATTGTGTCATCAGACCGTGTTGTCAAGGTCACGTGCTCTCGAACCAGACTGTTCAGGAACCAGACCGTTATTTTGAAGCAGGTCAAGCGTTCTACAAATACTCGTAAAGTCTTCTAGATCAAGGTCAAGTCTTCTAGATCGAGGTCAAGTCTTCTAGATCCAGGTCAAGTCTTCTAGATCCAGGTCAAGTCTTCTAGATCCAGGCCAAGTCTTCTAGATCCAGGTCAAGTCTTCTAGATCCAGGTCAAGTCTTCTCGAACCAAGTCAAGTCCTCTAGAAGCAGGTCAAGTCTTCTAGATCCAGGTCAAGTCTTCTCGAACCAAGTCAAGTCCTCTAGAAGCAGGTCAAGTCTTCAAGATCCAGGTCAAGAGTTCCAGAACCGCGTCGTGTTCTCGAACCAGGTCAAGTGTTCGAACCATCTGTCTGTGAACCATCTGTGAACCAGACTATGTGCTCCTGCACCAGGCCATCTTCAACAATAACAGCAGTATATCTGCTGCTTTTAAAGTGTTTTTATTTAAAGATGATAAAGATAATGATGAAGGTATTACACTTTTTAACGGGAATAAGAGAACACTATGCTTTTCATAAATCACATTCTGTGTGTGTGTGCATCTGTGTCTGTGTGTTTGTGAGTCTGTTAGAGTGTGTACGTAAAGGGTGTGGAGATGAAAGTCAGTGTTCATGGTGATATATAGTCAGCTGGGACATTAAATTATAATATTTATCAGATGATTATGAGATTTTGGATGAACTCTGAAACAAATGTCAATGCTAATAACGACTTGCTTGCAAATATTACAAATATGATATCTAATTAATGTTACTATGAAGTGTTTTCCAAACGATGACCCCATCAGTGCCAGAATTCTTGTGTTTATGGCTGTGTGTGTGTGTTTCTGAGAGAAAGAATTTGTGTCAGTGTGTGTGTGTGTGAGAGAGAGTGTTTTTTATATATGAGTGTGTGTGTGAGTGAAAGAGCGAGTGTCTGTGTGTATGTGTGTGTGTGCGTGTGTGCACACACGCGCGCGCGCGTGTGTGTATATATGTGTGTGAGTGTGTGTGTGTGTGTGTGTGAAAGAGAGAGTGTGTGTGTGTGTGTGTGTGAGTGACTGCAGAGGAAGCCGTGGTGACTCCTGCTGACAGGGCTGGGCTGCTCTAATAACTCACCGCTGGACTATTATTACAAGCCTTCACGTTCACATCAATCTAGCAGGACGACGTTTCCTCCACATACACACACACACACTCATGCATGCACGCACACATTCATGCACGCACACACACACACACACATACGTACACACACACACACACACACACACACTCACACACACACGCACACACACACAAACCTTCCCCTGACCCCTTCCCCTCTCATGCCCTCTGGCTCCACTTTTACTACTTTCTCCTATTTTTCAAATTTTGTCCTTCACTGTTTATTTTTCCATTCGTAGGCTACTATACATTTTTATTTCCCCCTCTCTGCATAGGAAGATTTACTCTACTTTCTCACAACCTTTATCGGTTATCAGTTCACCCCTTCTCTCTTTTCCCATCCCTCTCTTCTTCTGTGTTTCTCCGTTTCCATCCATCCATCTTGTTTATGGCTGATCGGGGATAGGGGGGGTTGGAGTCTGTCCCAGCTGACCGTAGGTGTAGGTGTGAGGTAGGGGTGCCCTCTGTATGGGACTCTGATCCTGGGTCACATAGAGACACAGCACTCACACATCATTAGTGCCTGGGGATAATTAGAGTGACTAATTTAGCTTAGCATACTGTGTATTTATAGTGGCAGCAGGGAAACACCTGAGAAATGGCTACGCCAACACGGCGGTAGCATGCTCACTCCACGCTCCCATGAACCCATGTCTCTGGAGGTGAAGGGTGACCTGATCCCCTCTCTGAACTACATCTCTGAAATATTTGATTTACAGTTATTTATTATTTAGATAGTAATTTAGCAGGACCTTATTTCCAAAGCGACAAACAGTGAATCGTTTTAGCTCATTAAGGAGCTGGAATGGGTTAGGGCATCTTGGTCTATACATACAGGTAGACTGTAGACATTGGGGAACACTCCCAGAACCTTTGGCTGGGAGTCAAACCCCCTAATCATGTTATATTAATGATGTTAATTATGTAGGGAGTCAAATACCCTAATCATGTTGCATTACTATGTATATATAATATATATTATTTTTACCTATAATATAGTAGCCTACCCATAAGTGTATTTCAGAGTTATAGTGATAGATTCCACTAGAGTTTACTCTCCAGTTAAGTGAAGTCTGAATTTATGTCAAGTTAATTTAATTTGTACAGCTTTGAAACCTTCTTTCCCACTATCTCGACGTCTCACTCTATTGCTTTCTTTTAATCTCCTTTTCTCTTCCACCTCTCTCTCTCTCTCTCTCCACCTCCTCTCTCTCTCTCTCTCTCCTCTCTCTCTCTCTCTAACCTACCAATCCACAGAGTGCTCATAAACAGTGTTTATACAATCTGCTTAAAGACCCCATTCTCCACGCATGGTGTAACACTAGTCTGTTTTCCTAGTGACAGAAATACTGTGCATGTGTGTGTGTGTGTGTGTGTGTGTGTGTGTGTGTGTGTGTGTGTGTGTGTGCATGTGTGTGTGTGTGTGTGTGTGTGTTAATGATGGTGACCTTCCTTGCCATTGACATGAGAAAAGAAACTCAGAAGTGGAAAAACTACACAAACACACACACACACACACACATGCATAGGCATTAAGACACACTAAATATGTACACATACACAGACTTTACCAATGATACATAAAAAAGTGGGGAAAACATTACATTAGCTCACTCTTTCTCCAACAGAGAAAACATCTCCACTCCGCTGCGGAAATCATTTTTCTTTTAAAACTTTTTTTTTTGTTTAAAACGTGCATGTGTTTATGTGTGCGTGTATGTGTGTGTGTTTGCTTGTGTGTTTTAACCAATATTAACCAAATTAACCAATAGCTATTTCATATATATTGTTTAATGTTCTAAGATCCGGACCTGTTCTTATTCTACACCTCGCCAACAACACTATATTTAGCCTATTTATCCTACCAGGATATTTACAGATTAAATATTTTAAACACCACCAAAAAGGCAAAGAAAGGATGTAGGCTATTCTAGGAACCAGCAGCTTCAGCAGATTAAGGAGAGAGAGAGAGAGAGAGAAGATGATGAGTTCAGACCGTGTAATGACGGAGTGGGCGATCCTCCACCATCTCCACCCTGTGTGTTTGTGTGTGTGTGTGTGTGTGTTGTGTGTGTGTGTGTGTGTGTTGTGTGTGTGTGTGTGTGTGTGTGTGTGTGTGTGTGTGTGTGTGTGTGTGTGTGTGTGTGTGCCCACCGTGTGTTTGTGTTAGCGTTCACCTATTATTTCACAGCTCAGATGAAGCCGCGCATCACCTCCTGTGTGATTGTTGGCGCGGCGAGTTGGGAAAACTACACTGCAGGAACTGGAAGTAAAGAGGGATGTCTGGGCAGCCTGCTGGCGCTGGGCGCCACCGGTGGACACCGGATTACCGCCACCCACCCTGCCAACTGACACACCGCACACAGGTTTTTATTTCCATGGTAACATGGTACCTGCAATTCAAGGTATACAGGACTTTTAATCCATACATTATTAGTATGACTGATATTGTTGTTTTTGTTGTTGTTGTTGTTAAAGCAGGATTCAGGCCTATTTTATTCATCCCAGAATGTGGGTGTCACAGCAGAAGTAGGCCTACAGGATAATAATAATAATAATACTACTACGAATAATAATAATATAATAATAATAATAATAATAATAATAATAATAATAATAATAATAATAACAATTTTAATAGAGATAGGCCTACATTTTTTAAAATAGAAAAAAAAATTGCAAAATATACATATAAAACAAATATATATGGACAAATAAGCCATGCAAAATGTAAATGTATTACATAAAGTAAACATTACAGTTGTACTATTT
>JAOPHQ010004915.1:0-78802 GCA_030340625.1 Merluccius polli
GGTCAACCGCCCCCCCCCCCCCGTTAGGAGACGCTCAGGGCAGCGCAGCGTTCGTTTGTCGGTGTGGTCTGCACGCTGGGCGACTTGTGTTTGGAGCCGTGTAGCGTTATTTTGTGTGATGACACGTAAAATAATAATAATAATAATAATAATTATGATGACCTAATATTTACACACGTTTGAAAAGATTGAATGTGCGATGATAACACAAAACTGCTGTTTAAAACTTTCCTGAGTACTGATTTTACTTGTTAGGTGTCTTAGGTGTGAATTCATTGGAGACAGACAACCGAATTCCCACACTTGTTTTGTGAGGTCGGATTTTACAAAGAATGGACATTTGATTTTCAAATGATTTTCCTCAATACGTGTTTTATTTACAGTTATAGTGACCATAGCGATCGTAATAACAATCCGATTTGTTTTTGTATTGAGTAACTATACTTCCTTTTGAGAGGAACAGTTGCGGCGGCTAAAGAAACAACCGTTTTCAGTCAATTCATTTATTTATTGTGTTACTTTACTTGTACATACGGTTGTAAATATACGAACATGTAAATATTAGATATGTGGTTCAAAGGGTATTCAAATGATTATGACGGTGTAGCTCCATGTTGAGTCAAATGCATAGAATAGAAATGTAAATGTAGGGTGACGAGGACAAGATGGTGATGTGTTCAATGTCTGTGATGAGTTAGCGATTCTTAGTACACATTAGTTTAGCCATCATCATCCATCACCTCCATGTACGTCACATGGAGGAGTGTGATGGTTTCTAAAGCTAAACAAGTAAGCAGAGTTGCTTTATATACAGTCGTCGACGTTTAACGCAACCGTGGATCAACAACCAACGACCAACAGAACAGTATTATACGTTGAAAATGAGTGATCTAATTAGCGCTGTGGTAGATTTTGTGACATCCACATTTATCTGAATCCTTTTCCAGGTAAAGAAAACAAAATCATTTTCTTCGATTGAGTATTTTGAAAAGCCTTGCAGGGCGAGGTTCCCATAGTGATGAGCTAATGTCTGTCTATCTGTACCTCTATGGCACTTGACTGTAGATGTTGTCAGGAGCAACTTCTTCCCTCTAAAATGTCATCCACCTTGATTGATCCTAGTGAGGTTGTATCAGTACTGTAAAACTAACTGGTGTGGATAAGTCACTTATTGACTTTATGACCTATTTGTAAACGTCTTGCCGTTTTGTCTATTAAAATCAAGTTATCGTCTAGCACAGGAGCAAAAGTAAACCACTGTTTTCTCAACTGTTACTCATATGGCCTCAGTCAATATTAGCCTAATATACACACACACACACACACACACACACACACACACACCAACTGGTAACAAAATCAGCACTTTAATGCTTTGAGGACTTTGATTTGGGTAATGTGTGCTTATGAGCAGTATTATGTTTTGTCACTAAGTGGATGAAACATTACATTTGATATTATTTTCCTGTTGATTTGGTCAACGTAGTAAAGATGTAGATACGATATGATGTAACGTACTATTATTAGTCAATGTTGGTTTGTTTTGTAAAGTTGTAAAGTACAGTGTTTTTCTTATAAACTATGAATTAAAGTGAGTCTGTCTTGATTTTGTAAGGGGGGGGGGAAAGTAGAAAGAAAAAAAAAATCATATTCTCATATTACGGTTTGTATTTTCACACGGGTTTAAATGAACTTATTATGGTATGTTAATTTGATCCAGTACCTCCATCGGACAGGCGCCGCTCGGTGCTCGACTAGCTGGCCTGCCGCCCGCTCATCCCGGAAGTACTGACGTGTTCACAGTAGCCTGCCTCAGAGTTAGCTTGTTAGTTAGCTAGTTAGGTCGAGCCGGGGAGTGACACAGCTGCCACATCAGGTGAGTGACCTGCAGAAGAAGTCAAACTCGGCCCCGAATTAAAACGGATAGACGTGTAATGTACACGCAACGGTTATTTTTTTTAACATTAAAACATCCGTTACGTTCGCGGCTTGTGGCGATACGACAGCGGTGTAATTCCACAATGAGATAGCTCGCGCTTAGCGGCTGTTGCCAAGTGCAGGGTCTCCGGAAGTGAGTTGTCAAATTCGCGAAACTCACGCCGGTAGTTGTAGTTTATTTCCCTCCGTACGCCGTTGGGTTACAGTGGAAGGAACGACGCAACGGACTACACGCCGAGCGGCGTTCGGGTTTCAAGGCGTGTCGCGGTGCATTGTGGGATCTGTGGTTGTTTCGTTTTTCGACGCGCGTTCGCGCCGGAGGAGCCGCCGCCGCGACGGAACTACAACACCCAGAACACAGCGGTTTCCACCGCTAGCTGCCTGGCTAGCGACGTCCAAGTAGCTCGATAACCACATCGTTATTCGGTTTAAAATAGCGCTAACGGCACAACTAAGAGGATGACAACTTAACTCGTCCGGTTAGTTATGTATTTACAGTTAAGTTGTCATCCTCTTGGTTATCGAGCTGGCTGAACGCAGCTCGCTGGGATGTCTGCTGGCTGGCAAGTAGCAGGCTAGCTGTCGAGCTAATGTAAGAAAGCCCCTTAAAAAACTAAACTGTTTCTGTTTTTTTCCTTGGGTGTGTTACTAAATCATCCGTTCATGTTAACCGTATAATAACCACTTTAGGGCTTATCTGTCCGCAAATCCAGATCTCCCAAACGTCCCTCCCCACTAGGAGCTGCCCTGAGGTCCAACCCACCGCATAGCGTTAACGACCTGCTGCTTAGCAAGCAGAGGAATGCATGGTGCTGGTGTAGATCTACACCATGAAGTCCTCACTCCTCCTCCTCCTCCACCCGCTCCTCACTCCTCCATCCACTCCTCACTCCTCCATCCACTCCTCACTCCACTCTCCATCCACTCCTCACTCCTCCATCCACTCCTCACTCCTCCACCCACTCCCATCCACTCCTCCACTCCACTCTCCATCCACTCCTCACTCCTCCATCCACTCCTCACTCCTCCACCCACTCTCCATCCACTCCTCCATCGTCCATCCTCCACCCACTCCTCCATCCTCCATCCACTCCTCACTCCATCATCCACTCCTCCTCCGTCCACTCTCCATCCACCCCTTCATCCCAGCCCTGATCGCTGTGTTTATCACTATGTTTATATACACATTGCTGACATGGAGTTATTATCTTCCAATATCACGTTTTGAGGGGAACCTTGTAGGTCCCATTCCTCTGATAGTCCTCTGATAGATAACGGAGATATTGCTGCCAGTTTCTAACGTGCCACTAACGATTCGGTGTTTCGGTTTGCTCTCACACTGTGCTATTAAAATAATATTCGTTTGACAGCGAAGACTACAGAAAAACACTCAAACCGGACAACAAACAGTGCTTATAAATGTGTGCTGCTAGATTTATGCTGTTATCTGGTCTCTTCTGAGATAAGAATTAATTGCATTTACATAGCGCTTCACTGTGTGTGTGTGTGTGTGTGTGTGTGTGTGTGTGTGTGTGTGTGTGTGTGTGTGGGGGGTGTAAATACTGGAGTTGTAACATGGCCGTGTGTCTGGTCTTCTCCACAGACAGGATGTCAGAAGGGGACAGTGTTGGGGAATCGATCCACGGGAGGCCGTCCACAATCGCTGCCTTTTTCACACGTCTAGGACAGGTAACGTAATCCATAATACAGCGTTTTGATTGGGTGTCGGTTGGTCAACGGATCTGATGCGTGACCTGTTTCTTTACACGCAAACATGTAATCACATACATTGTGTTGGCAAAAAAATGTGTTTAATGTTGAAGATTAAGAGATTGTGTTGAATGTTGGAGTCTCTTTTTTATGGCTTTCTGAAAAAGACAGCAGCATCACTGGAAATGCATCCTGTATTAACAAAATGTGGACATTTCTTGTGAAACCTGACTCTGATAACAATTTTGCAATACGTATGGTAAACAGGATGTTGTGATAACAATCATAGATCTTCAATATCATGATCTTTTCAAATGTGAAGTTCCTTATTTGTCTTCCTTTATTTTCGCTCCTCCAGATCTACCAGTCATGGCTAGACAAGTCAACTCCTTTCTATATAGGGCGCTGGGCAGGGACTCTTCTCCTGACTGCTGTCTACATGATCAGAGTGTACATATTGCAGGTGACTTCCTCCTTGTTTTGTCTTTTCCGCCCCCACCCCTGAAAAAATAGTTGATATAGCTTTGTGGGTTCCTTGGTGTAGTTGGCACCCTTATGCTAACTACAACTACAGCCTTGCGACAACATGAGCTTAATAATCTATGAGAATATAGGTCTAACGGGTTCTGCAGAACTGGATGGACTAGTACTACTGGACTGATTTGGTCAGCTGATGAGAGAACCAGTACAATATGCGTGTTAAAGGAATGTGTTTTGATGGGGGGGTGAAGATTAAGACACAATAGCTGGGCTTTTAAGTAGGGCTGCCCCCGACTAAAGAGTTTCTTAGTCGACCCTTAATCGCCATTTCAAGCCGATAGTCGACTAATCGTCGCACTTTTAATGTATTCTTTGGGGGCATCAGAAAGTGGTTTGAGATCCAGGGTGAGGGAGAGTGTTATAAAAGAAACACTGTTAACATTGTGCTACTTTACAGATAATACAAAACCGTAATGAGCCTTAAGAATATTAAGATTAAAAATTCCATACAGACTGAGTCTATTCCTTGCCGTGTTTCAAACTAAACTGACCGAGATGTTAGACACACTCTAGTATATGTCTGAGGTTTTCATTTCCGCTTGAAAAATAACGCCATTATATTCACCATTTGGCGGCGACAAAATGTGTGGCGGGAGATAAAGCAAATCAACCAGGATGTCTGATGTTGTATTCATTTGCGACGCTTGTTGCGTTTATTTTTATTTATTAAAAAATATATTTTTAGTCTTACTTTTTGCGCGACTAAGTGACTAATGATCCGATCGACTAAAGGGTAGTCGACCATTTTTTTGTATCACGTTTAGAAACTGGTCCACTGGCTCAAGTAATTTGTGTTCACAGGGCTATTTTAGGTCTTGGCTGTGTGGAAATTCAAATTCAGGATTGATTATCATCTGGTTTGTAATTAACATGAAGTTCTGTTTCTTCTGCTGTGTTTCAGGGTTGGTATATAGTAACATACGCTTTGGGTATATACCATCTAAACCTGTTCATCGCCTTTCTATCACCGAAGGTGGACCCTTCAATGCTTGACGAAGGTAGGCCCAATTCAACCATGACAGACAGATCCACTGGTTGTAATGCGGTGGGAAGTGACTGACGCTTCTGAAAATACCAATGACTAGGAATGTACTTTCTGTATGTGTTCATTCACATAGGGGTGTTTTTTTTATCTATTCATAAATCATACTACCCAACTGAAAGTGAAAGTAACTTTCACACTGACAATTATTTACAAGCCACTTTTGATAGTGTAGTTAATGTGAGCTTTGGTAGAATGTACTTCCACTGAAAGTAAAAGTCTAATTTCTTTGCCTTTTAAATTCAGTCTACACATAAAGTCTAGGCCTCTAATTCAGGATGTTGCTGTTACTGGTTAAATGGGACCATGCTCTTGCTCACCCATATCATCGTAGTATATGTAGTATTGGTATGGACTTGTCCTGATTGTTAAACCCTTTTGTTAAACTGGCCATCCCATTTTTTAAGATTGTTTTCGGACAATAACATTTGCTGAAGGCAAGACCGGCCGTTCTGATGAGCAGGAGCAGAGCATGATGGTTGGGAATTAGAAAGTCCTAGATTCACCACATCCTCACCCCCCAATCACCGCTGGCCATTTCTATCAGGATTTGATTTGTTTCTATCTTGAGCGTGAAGCGTGTTTTGAATGAGCGCTGAGTGGACGTGTTTAACCCGGTCTCGCCTGCAGATGAGGGCCCATCTCTTCCCACCAAGCAGAACGAGGAGTTCCGCCCGTTCATCAGGAGGTTGCCCGAATTCAAATTCTGGTAAGAGCCCGGCCGTCGATGCGCTCGCTCATGCGTCAACAGATTTCAAATGACATCGTTTCACGTGGTGTTTTGTGGTTCCGGCTAGGGGTGGGGTCACGCGGCGGAAGTGGTTGTGGGTTTGTGTGTCTGCGATACCTGCGTCAGGGTGCCAACCTCGATGACCTTGTTTTAATACATGACATATACAACCATATCACTGGTGGTAGTTTTAAAAAAACCAAAACGCTTTAAACCAAACCTTGCATGGTGGTTGTTGTGTAAAGACCACCAACCGCCCCTCTGATCCTAGATTAGAACCAGAAATTCACTTCCCGCAAACGGTTTGCATGCAGTTTGAATGGCTGTTTCACTTCCTCTTACCACAAAACTATTAGAAACTTGTCTGAATAAAAGTGTTTGAATGGAATTTGTCATCACCACCACTGCTTTCTCTAATCACTAACACGTTGCATTTCAAAAAGATGCAAAGATTTGCTTATTACTGGGATGGGCCGCATTCATACTTTACATTCCTCCCAGGTAGAGTAAGTATGCTTTCGGTGTCGGTTTGGTTTCCCTGTCTCTGGGACACGGTATGTTGAACCCCTTGGGCTGCTTTAACTCCTTGGAGAACCGGTCCGACCGGTAGCTTTGATTTGTTTTTTTAAAACTTGATACTGCAGGCGAAAACCTGACGCACTTATCAATGCTAAAGTCGCCTATTGGTGTCACCAATGTGATTGTATACATGACAATATGATGTAGGCTACAGCAGGTCTAGTTTTTTCGCCAAACTGTGTGTGTGTGTGTGCGCGTGTGCGTTTGAGCGTGCGGTCATGTGATGCCCAGTAAGCCTTGGATTCAGGTGAACATTTTGTTTAACTTTGTGTTGGTAGCAATTTGTCTAAGTGCAGACTAAGCACAGCCACGGACACAGTGTGATTACAGTAAGACAGACGATGCGTTGTGTTTTAACTGATTGCCTTTTGAAGTGTGTGTTGTTGTTGTTTCCACGCCACCAGGCATTCGGCGACGAAAGGCATCGTCATAGCCATGATTTGCACATTCTTTGAAGCCTTCAACGTGCCGGTGTTCTGGCCCATTCTCGTAATGTACTTCATCATGCTTTTCTGCATCACCATGAAGAGGCAGATCAAGGTAGGGAAGCCCTGGTCCACCAACTGGGTCACTGCCCAGACCCACACCTGGACCACCAGTTGTGGGTCTTTGTGCTGTTGTTTTGTTTTGTGGTTGTGGTCCAAAATAAAGAGCAAACTCTGCATCCACCCCTGCTAGTGCTAATGCGGCGATGTAACCGGCCGCTTGCTCTATTGGGTGAAATTATTTTTGAAACGCACACTTTTCTGCTTTTAAAAATGTTGAAAAAGATGTATTGTAAATATTAACCACTTTTTCTTCTGTCTTTGTCCTATAGCATATGATCAAGTACAGATACCTACCGTTCACACATGGGAAGAGGACTTACAAAGGCAAGGAAGACACAGCGAAACCTTTTGCTAGCTAAAAAAAATAACCCCCAATCCCTCCTCCCTTCCTGCTCCTTCATATTTGAGATTAAAATGTATAAAACAAAGTGGGGATTGAAGAGGGTCAGTGAGTTGTTTTTTTTTTGGAGGGGGACAATAACAATATGATTTAGGACATTCGATCCATACTTGGCAGCAGTGGATAAGTATAGCAGTAAACCGGCTCTGTTAGTTTGAAATTGCTGCCTTTTTTTGAATAAAAAGGGCGATGGGATGTCAGTTGGCCAGACTAATCTTCATTGGGTTCCACATTATGTCTAGTACTTTGTAAGGCACATGGCTTTCATTTTTCATTGGGTAAGTATGGTGTGGCCCTGAAGGAATCGTCTGTAGATTTATATTTTTATTTGATTTCAGTATTTTTATTTTTTTTATCCTTAGTGAAACATCTGGTATATTTTGATTAGTGCTCCTGTCATGGAGGACTACCGGTAATAATACATCCTGCATGTACTTTGAGAAGGTGAATACAGGATCGGAGAGAAGCAGTGTCTCTTGAAACGCATTAGCATTGGACCTTGTGAGGTTTCTAGGCAACTAGTTGAAGACATTGACAGATTTAGGACATCTGCTTAAATGGGCATTCATTATACACATACGATGGACAACAGCCCTGTATTGTAACATGAAAGAACGTTGAAAGTAAGTTGGGCCTGAATATATTTGACAGGCATGCAAACGTAAAATTACTAACTTTCTCTGAGAATATTTTCATCATTGACAGTTTTGGCCATTGGGGAAAATAAATGAAAAATTACCAAATGAACACTTTAGGATGCAATATACAAGTCGAAGTGCCACAAACCCCCTGATTAGCCTCCTGCTGCCGCTAGCTTCAGCAGCGTTCCTGTTCCATCTGCTTCGGCTTCACACAGCCTTCACAGAGAGGACTGTCCTGAGTACTCCCAGAGACTAAATTGTTTTTTATTATTTTTTTAAGTAACTCAATGAAGTATAGGTACCAGCATTATTTATGGACCGTCTTACGGACCTTGCCCACCTGGCGATGGCAGGGGGACAGCCTTTAATTTGAAACATTACAATATCCTCTTCCAAAATAAAGTTAATCTTCGGATGAACGTACTCAAAAGTAAAAGCAAACGCATTTGAATAAAATTTCTGTTGACAATGTTTGTTAGTGAGTCCCCTCCCCCGCTCTGTGTAGGTAGACTAGCTGATGTATACTCCCTTAGATTGTGTATTTTGGTTAACAGTGAAAAATGAGAAATCATTTAATCATTCCAAGCAAAAATATTGTTCTCTCTCTCTTTCTTTTGCAGAGGAAACATAAGAAAATTGAGATTGAGAGCTTTTATTGTAACAAATGGATGAAGGGGTTGGCGATCACTTTTTTTTTCCCGCTGCCTCCTCAAATTTTTTGGGGTCATTTTTATCAGTATGCTGGGAATAGTTTTTGTTTTGTAACCAGAGATTTTTTTTTGTTTTTTCTTGAAAACCTTCATCGGCACTGTAATAGGGAATCAAAACATGTATTATTTTATTTGCTTTCCTGTAAAAAGTACCATGTTTCAGAGGGTGTCATGAGGATTTGTATATATATTTTAAAATATAAGATTGTTTTTGAGGGTTTTTTGTCCAAGCATCACACACGGTTTTCAAGTGTAAAATCAATCGTATGTCGTTTTGAAATTAATGCTAGCAGAACTTGTTAATTGGATTCTAAATTTGATTTATTTAATATCTCATTGATTGCATGTTATTGGTTCCTTGTGCTCAGTTATAAACAAAATTGATTTTAATAACTTAAGTGTATTTTTTTTTTTCACTTCAAATGCTATTAAAGAGGCCGTGTCCCATATAAAAACATACAATCGAGTCGACTGTATCCTTTGTGAACATTACTTGGAATGAGAACGGGCAAAATTAGGTTCAAACAGTGATTGGTTTGTCGAACTTTGTAGGCTATAGCAACTGTATATACTGTATGTATTGGTCAATTCTCACAGCGCATTTCACTCACAGAAGGATGATTATGCAATTTCTAACAAATTACACTCAAATAATAACTTCAGTACCTTTTAAGAAGTTCAATTACAGAAGCCTTTTTACAATTTGGGCGTGGTCAACTTGATTGTGGAGTAGCCTAACAAAAAATATAGGCCAACTGTTTAGACAATTTGAGAGACGTAAAAGGGGACATACAAGAGAATTGAATGTGGTAACCCGTCTCGGCGTTTCCAACTTTTAATAAATCATATGACACTTAACCGAGAGGATGTTTTATTTGAATAACCACTACCGCATAGAGATCAGAAGCAGCGATACTCCACAATCAAAAGGCAGACTGTTTTGCATATGGATTTGCAACAATTTTACCTTTTAGTTAGGAAAGGATGCATATAAGATGACATGGAAATTAACATGGCGAGTGTGTCATCAGAAAGGTATTTAAAGCTGAGAATATTTACAATCTGCCTCACACTGGCAATACGGCAGATATGACGCGTTTGTCTGTTTCTCTGTATTTGCTATTAGCTCTAGGCCTAAATGTTCCCCAGTCCATGTCCGAGAAGACGTCTTCAGAGTTTAATTTGGATGGAGATTATCTGCTAGGAGGACTGTTTGATATCCATCATGTCAATGGCAGCTTGCAGACCGACAGACCAGAAGCCATCGACTGCTCTAGGTGGGTTTTAAATCATAAGGTCAAGGTCAATTGTTGAATGTTTGACTTGCCCTGGCTAAAGCCTTTCCACTTGTATTGGGCATATGTGTTATACCAGTGGTTCTCACATGGGGGTACGTGTACCTCTGGGGGTACGTGAGATTTAAAATATATATTTGTATAGCATATTTAAAAATAGCATTCATTCCAAAAAATTATTTAATAAATATTTAAATAAAATATAAGTTGAAGTTCATAAACAGAATTTTATATTCAGAAGGTTATTCAATTTCATTACCCTAAAAACCCCCGAGTCTCCCCCCGTACCAGGATGGTATGACCCAACCTGGCACGCGCCACATATTTATCAACTGTCAGTCGCTGTTGCCGTGACAACTTTTACTCCTTTTTTTCAACAAACATTCTTTGCGCTGGTTAGGGCGTACTTGCCTGAAAACATATTTCACAGGGGGAACATCACTGAAAAAAGGTTGAGAACCACTGTGCTACGCCATATGTCTTAGTTTTAATAACAAGAATAGAAATAGACTAGACTAACGTATATCCTAATAAGCGCTCGACGACCTTCCTCTGTTTGCAGTCACGAATTCAAACCGGCAAATTACCGGAAGTTTCAAGTGATGCGGTTCGCCGTAGAAGAGATCAACAACTCCAGCGTCCTCCTGCCAAACGTGTCGCTGGGCTATGAGATCCTGGACCACTGCTCACCCATCAACTTCCCCGGCGTGCTGAGCCTCATCTCCTTCAACGGCTCCATCCGGTTCAGCTGGGGACGGAGCGACTACCGGCCCCTGGGCAAGGTGATGGGCGTGGTCGGTCCGTTCACCAGCACCGACAGTTTGGCGATCGCCCCGCTGTTCACGCTCAATCTCATCCCGTTGGTAAATTTTACAATGTTTAATCTATGTCTCGCCTTTTAAGTCGAAGTCATGAATTAATGACTACTCTTACTGATCAGTTAGGCCTGCCTGCGCGAGAAAGCAGTTCTTCTCATTCAATCACAGATGTCGCACAGGGGTGCAGATCCGATGTCAGGATGGGGGGGACACGAAAGTGTTGTTGTTTTTTGCCCGTATGCAACTCATACCGTGCCGCCATATCATTCAGAAAGTATTACTGCACAGGGAATAATTTATTGTGCTTATACCTTTCTGGTGTATTTGTCCTAAACAGCCAACAGCGCATATCACTGCTTACTTAACTCTTATATTAGTAAATCATAATTTAAAGTGTCCAGTGTATGGGACTACTTTATGCATGATATGGATGAATATCAAAATATGAAGCCCTAACCAAGTGGTGTAAACTAACTGATGATGTTTTTAGATCATGTTTGAAGTCTGAAAATACATTTGTTTAATTTTGAATAATTTAAGGGTACTTTTATTTTTTTGGGGGGGACAATTCATGTTTTTCAGAAATTGGGGGGGACATGTCCCCCCCCGCCCCCCCCCCCCCCCCCCCCGGGATCTGCACCCATGCTCTCAGGTATTGTTCTTGCTTTCAACAGGTCAGTTATGGAGCGGCCAGCTCTGTCCTTTCAGTGAGAGCCAAATATCCAGCTTTCCTGCGCACAGTCGGCTCCAACAACGACACGGTGGTCCTGATCATCCAGGTCCTGCAGCGCTTCCACTGGACCTGGGTCGCGGTCTTGTACAGTAGTGATGCTTATGGGGCAGACGGCCTCGACCTGTGCATTCACAAAATGATGGGCACGGATATATGCCTGGCGTACACAGCTGAAATCCAGGACAAAAGGTTATTCAATGCATTTCGCCAGATAGAGATTTTGAAAATATCCGTGATTATAGTTTTTGCTGGTAAACGGGACGCTTTACTTCTGATTGAGGCGGCAGCCGCACATAATATCAGCAACAAAGTGTGGATTGCGACAGAGCCGTGGCACCTCAGCAAAAAGATCAGCAACAGGAGTGACATTGAACGGATCGGGACCATACTGGGACTCACTCAGAAAACACGCAACATTCCTGGTTTTGACGCCTTCGTCAAATCCAGAAGAAGAACAAACCAGAAGCAGCACGTGAGCACGGCGGCACATATTTGCAATCAGGATTGCAGCTGTGGTGTTCTTACTGGCGAAGAAATACTCGCTGTTGAATTCTCCTATAATGTCCAGGTTTACATGGCCACGTACGCTATCGCGCATGCGCTGCACGAGGTGTTGCGGTGTGACAGCGGGAGTTGCCATACCAACGGTACCGTGTACCCCTACATGGTAAGTACACCTGTAGTACTTTCCTTTTCTTTAGCTATTTGAAAAACACCTGGTTATGCCGTTTCGTTTCGATTATTAATCAGTAATATCAAGATTTGGTTAAAGCTGCTGTGGGTAGGAAGATTTGAGGGTTGTAAAATGAAAGAGCAGAAAAGAGCAAGATTTTGAAACTTAACCAAAAACCGCCCTCCCCCCCCCTCTCTACCTTTCTCCCTCCCCCCCTCTCCACCTTTCTCCATCATTGAGAAGGGTTGTATTTGTATTCACACACCTGTGATTAACAGGCAAGATGGATTCATGCTCTGATTGGTCAGAATGGAGCGGTCTAACATCTAAATGGTCTCATCACAGAGCATTGCATTTACTATAGTTGTCGTTGTCGGCGTTAACGCGCTGCGTTAACGCGAGACTCTTATCGCGCGATAAAATAATTATCGCCGTTAATCTATTGTCAAAGTTGGGTTGGGAGCTGAGTCTATACCGGATTTCCACCAAGGAAGGTAAGCGCCGCGGAACGGCTGTGCTGCCCCCCCCGCCCCGCTTAGCCCAGAAGAGTTAAGCAAATGAAATTTTTAGACATAGAGACATTTTTACATAATTTCTATTCCCATTACCTATTTTATTGCTGACCACCTTTGGGGGGAAAAACATGGAAATCTTTTTTTGTGACATCCCAAAGACACCTGAACAGCTTGCTGCCTGCTGCCTGTTACCAAGTGCGCCTGCTGCCTGACTCCGCTGTTTTGGGTGAATGACTGCGACCTGGGGGTGTTAACCACTTGTGCGCCAAAGCCAAAGAAGTGGCTTTAAAAAAAAAAAAAAAAAATTAATTGTTACTCAAACCTGTCCAAAAACACTGTTTTTCGGGGCTAATTAAAAAAACCTGTGTGTGTGCTTTGCTGGGGTAATGGTGTGACTGTCGGGGGGCTGCTGTCGTCAGAGTGTAGGCCACCTGTGTGTGTGCTTTGCTGGGGTAATGGTGTGAGTGTCTGGGGGGGTGGGAGGGTGCTGTCCTCAGACTGTAGGCCGCCTGTGTGTGTGCTCTGCTGGGCTAAGTGTAAGCCGCCTATGGGTGTGCTTTGCTGGGGTGAGTGTGTGACTGTCGGGGGGTGGGAGGGTGCTGTCGTCAGAGTGTAGGCCGCCGGTGTGCGACAGAAATAACAATATTGTGATTCTGCGCCAAGACACCAAGGATCTCCTTGTTATTAAACCCAATCCTGAAATAACACTGAATTAAGTCATCCATTTCAGCAGCAAATCAAACACGAACCAGCTCTGTTGTGAAAGACTAGCCCACTTCCGCAGTTCCTGGCAGTGTGACTATTTTTCTCGAAAATTTTGACTTTTTCTCGAAAATTTTGACTTTTTTCTCGAAAATTTCGACTTTTTTTCTCGAAAATTTCGACTTTTTTTCTCGAAAATTTCGACTTTTTTCTCAGAAACTTAAAAAATATTTTTCTCGAAAATTTCGACTTTTTTCTCGAAAATTTCGACTTTTTTTCTCAGAAATAAAAAAAAATATTTTGTCTTCATGTGGCCCTAATACTCCGGATGTTTTAGCCTAGGGACGCCACTGCCCCCCCCCCCCCCCCGTCAACAATCGCGCACCTCTCCCCCTCCGGTCAACAATCGCTCTCCCCCCTCCGGTCAACAATCGCTCTTCCCCTCCGGTCAACAATCGCGCACCTCTCCCCCCTCCGGTCAACAATCGCCCCCCCCCGCCTCATTATTTAGGTAGCACACACATATTATTAATGCCTTCGACAGAATTCAAATGAGCCATTTTAATCTAGATTAATCTACATGAATTCCAAGATTACAGTTAGATTAATCTAGATTAAACAAATGAATCTATGCCCACCACTAATTATTACATATAAATGCATTATTAGTATTGCACTAACCTCCATTGTTACTGTATAACTGAACCTTTTCTTGTTTGTTTGTTGTTTTGGATGCAACGCTCAGGTTCTGCACCAACTGAAGGAGACAAACATTACCGTTCTGGATCTGAACGTTCAGTTTAACGAACTCGGTGCCATAAAATTCCCATTCCTTGATATAGAGGTCTGGACTAAGAGTGGCCTCAAGAAAGTCGGCACTTATCAGGTCACTCCCACCGGCCCGGTGCTGTCCATCAACATCAGCAAGATCCAGTGGCACACAAACGGCACAGTAAGATCAAAGATATTACCCACACTGCAGTTTGCATTTTAAAGTGACCAAAAAAAATCTCTAATCTCTAAACAGATATTCTTAAAGCATTTCACTTACTAATAGCTCACGGATGGATAGCTAATACTTATTCCTAACAAATGACACTTAAATTATAGCTCTCAAATCTGACCTCCAGCACCTTTAAGGTCGGATGGCTGCCCATTCTTTTACCGTTTCCTCTGGCAGGAGGAAACTCGGGTGGAGTTGCCAAACTACGATGAAGCCTTGACAACAGGAAAAGCCACAACACATTTAGATTGAATGCTGGATTATTTAGAAATACGTGTGTTTACTTGTGTGAAAGGTTTAGGGGCAGAGTTAATGTTTCCTGTCAGATATGTGGGGTGCAGGAGACGGAGAGATAGTTTAGAAGTTTTAAACGCTGTGTGGACTTGAATTTGATTGTCTTCACAGGTTCCTGTCTCAGTGTGTTCTCGTGAATGTCCTGTTGGATATGCAAAGAGAGCAGATGGGATCCACAGATGTTGCTTCAAATGTGAAAGATGTCGAAGTGGAACGTATCTGAACATTACAGGTAAACAGGAGAAACACCACAGGCTACATCATCATATTTCACTTTACTTGTTGGGCATGGCTGTATATTTCGGATGTATAAGACGCACCATTGCTACCATGTCACTGTTAAATGACAAATTTCAAGTGTAAAACTTCCAAACTACTATTACTCATTAATGGTTGTTCAATGTTGAAGATTTTGAACAAAAGCTGGTCAATTTTCTCATGGGTTTATAGTTTTTGCTGGTGCAGCCGGGGGCAAAAAAATGACCATAAACCACAAAACCTCAGAGCTGATCTTGAACATTTGTGTGAGATCCTTGTTAGACCAAAGAAATAAACCCAATCAGTCATTGTTTTCTGTGCTTGATTCCCTACTCCTACATTTCCTTTATAAACAGAGGATGCCTACAAGTGCAAGAAATGTGCCAAAACCGAATGGTCTTTAGCCAATAGCACATCCTGCAAGCTGCGCTCGGTCGAGTATATCCCCTTGATGAATCCTGTGGCTATCGTGATCTTGGCGGCCGCCATGGCCTTGGCGGGCCTCTCGCTGGCCATCGCCGTTCTCTTCGCCACCAACTACAGCACGCCGGTGGTCAAGTCGGCCGGCGGCCTGATGTGCTTCCTCATCCTAGGCTGCCTCAGCCTGTGCACAATCAGCATCTTCTTTTACTTCGGCAAGCCGACGGACGCCAGTTGCATCTTGAGATATTTGCCCTTCATGTTGTTCTTCACCGCCTGTCTGGCGTGCTTCGTCGTTCGCGCTTTCCAGATTGTTTGTGTCTTCAAAATGGCCGCCAAGTTCCCCAAGATCTACAGTTGGTGGGTGAAGTACAACGGCCAGTGGCTGCTCATCGCGGCGCCGGTCCTGATGCAAGCTCTGCTGCTGACGATCGGCTACGCCTCCAAGCACCCCAAGCCTCACAACGAGACGGCGATGTTCCCCGACAAAATCATACTGGGTTGCGGCATGGGCAACGCCGCGTTGTTCTCCCTGTCGACCCTGTTGCTCATTTCGCTGGTCGTCCTCTGCTTCACCTTCTCCTACATGGGGAAAGACCTGCCCAAGAACTACAACGAGGCCAAGGCCATCACCTTCTGCCTGCTGCTGCTCATCCTCACCTGGGTCTTCTACGTCACGACGCACACCATCTACCAGGGCAAGTACATCCAGACGCTCAACGCGGTGGCGGTGCTGTCCAGCCTCTACTCCGTCCTGCTCTGGTACTTCCTGCCCAAGTGCTACATCATCCTCTTCCAGCCCCAGAGGAACACGCCGCAGTACTTCCAGGGGCTCATCCAGAGCTACACTAAACAGATCAGCACCCAGTGACAAGGTCCTGCTTCGTTCACAGTGAAGTCCAGAACGGGGACGTCTCCACCTCTCTGGAGATGAACGCTGCAGGTGCTCCAGCACGACGGAGCGTGTCGTCTGTGTATGTGAATCAGTTGGATGACAAAACTAGGATTCAATAATAATGGACGAATCAATGAATCTGCGATATCCACATACGCAGTTATGTAACACTTTGTGGTGTCTTAAACAACAGTTTTCACGGAAACATCGGCCATGATGTTTAGTCTCTTGACTAATGATGCATCTAAATGGAAAGGCATTGTAAGATACTAAACTCAAATTACTGAAACTCTGTGGGGTTTGGCCTATTTAGGTCCAATGTTTGCTTATAGGCTCAGCGAAGAATTGGAATTAGAAACCTGACAATTATTTTGGTTTTGAATGTTGATGTATCATGTAGTGAACATTTTATATTGTTAATTGTAAAGGTTTGTTCAATTACTTTAACAAATCAATCACGTCGTTACTCCTGTTATTAACCGATAGGTCTGTATTTATTGTATGATTCTTTCTGACCTGTTTTCCACATACTGCAGGAGAGACTAAACCGGTTTTCAATGCAGACTCTCCATTCAAGTGGAGAATCTGTCCATGCAAGTGGAAAACGTGTGTGCGTGTGTGTGTATTTATGTATTACATTTTTTTGGACGATTTTGCTATTTTAATGTATGGCATTTTGATTAAATTATTTTATTTAGGCAACAATATCTCTGATACATGATCTAATTCTAATCTAAAAGTGGTTTATTTGATTTTAATTGTCTATAATGTGGAATAAAAAAAAGATTTACAGTTTCTTTTTTCAGCCAGTTTTCTTCGCGTTCATCCGCCACGAGGGGGAGCCAGAATGTCTGTTTTTTTTTTTAGGGCAATCAATCAATACAATGTCTTTACCGTTGTTTTTAGCAGACCTAGGCATAATAACTGAGAACAGTCTTCATGATTAATATGAACAATGTGTTGGTTATTGTAGATTATCCTTGTTTAGGTTGTGTTTTATTGTTGATGTTTGTTTAGTAGTTGGTGGTGTTGTCCTAGATGGACATGGAGGCGCAGCAGGTGTGTGAGACTGGATGTGGTTGATGATACTAACAGGCTGACGTGTTTGATTGTGCGTGTCGCATATTTAAGTTATTTATGTCAATGTATTCTGCATTTTATGTCATTCAATAAAGTACAATTTCCAAATGATTTTACAGTGAAGCTGATAGTTTCCATGGTTTCCATGTAGATACGGTTCAACAATACAGAGGCCTAATGCCACATACACACAACAGTGGTGGACTATAGGACTTCATCTTCTGTCACTTTCCACTAACTGATAGTGGATCACTGTGGATTATGAACCCATACAGTGTGTTACTTATGATGTTCTGGTTAAAGTCTGTTTTGCATGATATCAACAATAACTTAGCCTATCCAAATGTGTAAAGAACACAAAGGGTGTAGACGTATAAGCATCCATGATTCCTCTGTAGGCCCTACAGCCCACACTGTTGTAGGTCCTATACAGCCCACAATGTGTTGTAGGTCCTATACAGCCCACACTGTGTTGTAGGTCCTACTACAGCCCACACTGTGTTGTAGGTCCTACAGCCCACTGTGTTGTACTGTATGTCCTACAGCCCACACTGTTGTAGGTCCTACTACAGCCCACACTGTGTTGTAGGTCCTACTACAGCCCACCAGTAGGCCTGACTGACAGCTGCTGAAGGCTAGAAGCAGGCAGGCTGATATGACTTCATGATTTTATTTCAGTGAGAGGTTCAAAGTGCGTGGCAGAGAGGAGAGGATCCCCACGTTGCGAGGCAGAAAGCAGGCGGCCACGGGGGGTAGGCCTGGTGGCTAAATTGCCATTTTGTAATGTCTATTCAGCCTGCTGGCGGGGAGACGGGGAGGGAGGACCGTGAAACTGGGAACGAATCGCATAATGGAGGTCTTTACGCGGCATATGGCGCCTGGACGGCCGGACGCTGACTCCAACAAATTGACGATTTCATACCAATTTCAGAGATACATACCGCACACGTTGGCGAAAAAAAAGAAAAACACAGTTTAAGCAGTCTTGGTTAACCTTTGCGAATTGCTCAATGGATGATTTAATTCATAATTGAAAGTGTAACGAAATGTTTGTCATGTTGAACTAAAATAGGCTCAGTTTGTTTAAGGCTGGTTTGTTTCAGCAGTGACAACCTGTTCTTCTGCGGCTGGTGATTGGGACTAATTGGTCACAAACCATCCAACATATAATCCTACTACCAGATACACTGATAAAACTTAGAGTAAAACTAACTTAATGTTTAGTGTTGGTCCTCAGGACCAGACCACTAACCTCGGCTCTTTACGCACGGAGGGCGCAGAGCTGCTGCCCAAAATATGGAGCGAGGAAAATCGGGGGAACGCCTCCCGTCCTTTCACTTGTACTTCCCAATTTTCCACTTTTTCCAGATAAAGGAAAACCCTGGGAAAGCTCTGGTGGGTAACTGGTCCTTTTTTGCACCTGATTTGTCTTTATGTTTTGTCTTAATGTTTTGTCTCTTGGAATAAAAGCTTTCTTTAGGCCTATGCGCGCATGGTCAACATGGGCCACAAGAAATGTCTGTTATGTCCCCCAAACCATGAAGGACAACGTTTAGACTACAACTACTAATAAAATAGGCCTACTTGTTACAATCCAAAATAAATAGTAATACTATAATAGTTATATTATGTTATATAATAGTAATATAATAGTTTTTAGGCATGGGGGCTTTCAGCAATGTCTATTCAGTCAGTCGGACGGAATTAATAATTAACAGCTGGAGTGGAGAAAGACAAATGAATACAAGATGGCTGAGATGTTAAAGTACCTCCACATTAACTCGTCGTCAATCCCGAATATTCATTTACTGCAGCCCATAGTCCTCGCTGAGCATGCGCAGTGCCACACCTCTTCTCTGGGATGGGACAGGCCCAGATCCAGTATGGGATCACAATGTGAGTTTTAATGTTATAAAGACAACCATGTAACGGATCAAACGCCTCTCCGTGAAAGGGGACTCGAACCCAAGGCCCACCTCGTGTCTGTCTGTATTAGTGTAGGTCTTGATGGATCCGACCTGCAGGCGGATATGTGGGATATGGGCCTACATTATATGGGTGTTGGGTTTTGCGTATAAGGACCAGGTCTTTGGCTGAAGTGGATTCGTTGTTCTCATTTAAATTGCAGGAGTGCAGAGTAAATGGCAGATGTTTTGCAATTCAAGGCGCATCAATACCCATGCGCTTTAGTGCTGAACAATGGCGCCCGGCCTTTGTTAGGCCCTGGTGTCTTTCACTGGAGACCTGGACAAAAGGCTTCATCCTCCAGCGAGTTATAAAGTTACTTTCCACTCAGTTCATTCCGGCGCTTGAGAAAACCCTAAGCGATGTTAATGTCCACCTCTGGTCCTTTCAGCCGCGCGCAGGCCAACACGGGCCATTGTGTGTCCAAACCAAAGTAAGAAGTCTTAAATAACCTGAGGACCAGTCTATAGAAATTCATGATGCTATTTCTATTTGATGTGAGGACCACAGCTCCGTCCACTGGGCCGTCGCGTGGCTTCACCACCACGACCATAACTCCCAGTAACCAGAAACCACTACATGCACCTGCCAGGGTACCTGTCGCTATGAACCGGTGGGACCCAGACCCACAATGCGGGTCCCGGTCCCACCAGGGTCCCCATGGGGTTCATGTGAATAGGAGGAGGTGCCGCAGCGCATCTATGGGCTGTAGATGAGCTGTATATAATATATAATATAATGATATATAACGTCTTGTTCCTCTACTGGCCTGGTTACTCAAGGCCAGGGTCCAGATTAGGGAGGCCCATAACAACCCCTACTTTAACCAGTTAGGTATGGGCTGATGTAGACCCATTGCCTTGCTAATGACTCTTTACCCCTGGCAGGAAAAAAAAAGTTTATTGCGGGTAATTGCATAATTGCTCCACTAATTGTTGTTAACAAGTGGGCCAATACTCCCATTCTGACAGTATCTGTGTCGGGGCCCCGCCGGGCCCATGCATGACAAAGGCCCGCTGTGTTAATGTGTGACCCGGGGCTGGAGGTGGAAGTGGACGGGGAGCCGAGGAGCCTTTTGGAGACATACACTTAACTTGTCATTTAATAGCATTTCCATTATCATGTCCAATTGGGACACAGGTCCCTCGTGGCGCTATTCTCATGGAGAGATGATCGCTGCGGAAAATGGTTGGTGGAAACATTTTTAAAGCCTCGCAAATATCCATCATTTTTGATTAACCTCCTTATATATTCTGATGAATCCCAAATTAATTGTCTGTTCACAGACCCTATAGGGACCCTACAGACCCATACTTACAGACCCCCACACTGGGACTG
Organism: Merluccius polli; assembly: GCA_030340625.1. Taxonomy (NCBI): domain Eukaryota; kingdom Metazoa; phylum Chordata; class Actinopteri; order Gadiformes; family Merlucciidae; genus Merluccius; species Merluccius polli. The sequence continues at coordinate 20,828 of JAOPHQ010004915.1, forward strand.
AGCTTCCCTCAAGGGCCTCACCAACACTAATTGCGGATACGCCGCGTAATTGACGGTGAAATCCGTCCTCCACGGCCTAGACACCAAACCAGCCCGTTCCGTGGGGGGACACGTCGTACTGAACCCTGTCCACGTCCACGTCCCGTGTTGGAGGCGTGAAACCCCAGATCAGATCCACAGCCTGGAGGACAAAGGAGGCGAGACGCGCTCCTGACGCGCGGATTTCATACTCATTTAACGCTGCGTCACGGCAGCAGAAAGTGGGTCTGATGGCCATTTGTTTTCCACGGTGGATTATATTGTATTTAATGGATGTTTGTTCCGACAAGTGTTAACTAGCTGGCCTGTGCCATTGTTAGAAAGCATTATGTTTAATGAAGCCTAGGCCTATATTTATATTCAGCCAGTTGAGTCCATATAATTTCAAACGATAGTTTGTGTAAAGTATTGCATGTGATTGATAAACATAAATGATAGCCTATATTGAACATGTAGGCTCATTTAGTGTTAGTCGTGAACGAAAACTCAAAAAAGATGTGGCTTGTAAGTTATTGTTGGGTTTTTTGAGAGCCACACTTAAAGGACGCCAGAAGAAAGGGAAGATCAACGGCTTATAGCTCCAACTGAAGACACAGAGTCAAACCCCGTCCTTCTCATCCAGCATATGCATGGTGTGAGGACCCAGCCTCGGGGAGACATGATGGGCATCTCTGAGATGTGAGAAGAGCTTCTGCCAACGTGTCGCGTGTCTCAGGAGAACAAGACTAGAAGAACTAGACTATAAGAACTAGACCAGAAGAACTTAACTAGCAGAACCAGTCAACCAGACTATAAGAACTAGACCAGAAGAACTAGACTAGAAGTAGGGATGGGCATTTGAAGGCATATCAATATTCGAATATTCTATTTAAAAAAATCGAGTATTCGTGTAACCAAACTACAAAAAAAAAAAAAGTGTAGCCGCACTCATAATGCAGCCTGAATGGCTTCCGTGATCTGGCCTTCACTAAACAAATGTATTCGTTTTCCATCTATTAGTCAAATAAATAAGGAAATCAAATCCAATTTGTTCAATTTATTCAGCATTTTAGAAGGAAAAAAACACTCGAAATCAGTATGCTGAATCGAAACGAGTTGAAACGAAACCATCCTTTTTGACAAGAATATGAATGAACAGTATTGCATACTTAAGGCACAAATTGAATAGATTCAAGTAACTGAAGCACAACAGCAAAAAGTAAGGTATTGGTGGGCTTGGATATCAACAGAACTCCACTTGCAGCGCATGCGCCTCGCATTACGCACGATGCGCATATAACAGAACATCCACAACAATATATTATGTGTAAGACGGAAATACAGTATGTCTAAAACATTTCCAGTTAACATAACACATAAGCCCACCGACTGCTTCACTCATTCTTGTTCAAAAAAATGAGCATATCTACGTGCTCGGGGGATAGGCGGGTGCGGAGGCGATTTCTTTTATCTAATGTATTGCAATTGTGTTTTTTCTTTCTTTCTGCTTTACATATTTTAAATGGCATTAGTATACACGTTTAATGAACAATATGTAATTAATATAGCTAATGAATAATAATGAATTAACTTTAGGCAAACATTTAAAAAATCCGCTACAGCTAAAGTCGAATACCCACGTCATTTCGAAGAATCGAATATTCGAATAACCGTTCCCATCCCTAACTAGAAGAACTAGACGAGAAGAACTCGATTAGAAGAACTAGACTAGAAGAACTAGACTAGAAGAACTAGATTAGAAGAACTAGACTAGAATAACTAGACGAGAAGAACTAGACTGGAGGAACTAGACTAGAAGAACTAGACTAGAAGAACTAGATTAGAAGAACTAGACTAGAAGAACTAGACTGGAGGAACTAGACTGGAGGAACTAGACTAGAAGAACTAGACTGGAGGAACTAGACTAGAAGAACTAGACTAGAAGAACTAGACTAGAAGAACTAGAAGAACCCAGAAGGTACAACAGGCCTGCATGTATTTATCACAGACACCAATCCACGTTTTGACTGACATCCATCATCCAAGAGTCTAAGACAGTCAATATGGGGAACGGGTTGGCTCTGGCTCTGCTTCTCCTCCTCATGGCGCATCGCCCGGACTCTCCTCACACAAGGATTTGCACCCACCCACCCACCCACCCGCCCGCCCGCCCGCGCGCGCACACACACACACACACACACACACACACACACACACACACACACACACACACACACACACACACACACACACACACACACACACACACACACACACACACACACACACACCACAATGCGCGGCGTCAGCTATGCGTGCCCTGTTGCACATTGTCTATGTGCTGCTATGTCTCTCCCCCACGCCTCCCCCCCCCCGTCCCCCCCGTCCCCCCCATCCCCTTTAGAGGAGCGGTGTGGAGAATCGGGAGGCGAGGCGGCGAGGCCGGAGGGCGGCCCTGCGATTCTCCTCGGTGCGTCTCCTCCGCACCCGGAGGAGAGAGGAGACAAAACCAGCCCACAATAGCTCACAAAGTGCACACATTTTCTGGCCCTTTTTTTGGTTTATGTTTTCGGGTGTGAAGCCAATGGCGCATTGTCTCACCCGTATGGTCCGCTGTGAGGCCCACTGTGTTGGGGACACAGTTGGGTTTGTGTTGGGAGAAAATCTGGATTTTCTGGACACACGCAGGACATTTCCACGGTCTGCCTTCTGCTGCCCGGCGTGAAACTCAGGAATAAAAGACTGAATGAAACGAGTTAACGGGTACAATTAACCGTTTTTAACCGTTATAGGTTTGGTTTTGATGCCCATCTCCCCACATGTACCGCACACGTTGAGGTTTCGCAGTTTTCAGTATGGGCCTATACTTTACACATACACACATATAGACAGTCAGAGACTTAACGATGCATTAGGCCTACTGGCTGGGAGCAGAACAAAACTATGTAATATTGCCCAAAATTGGATAATTCCAGTTTGGTGTGGCTTATCCTCCATTTTAGACAACATTTAATTGGACATTTCCAATCATCCTTAACTAAGACCCTATATACTATACGAGTAGCATAGTTCAACTAGTTAATTCAGTATGGGCCTATAGGACTTGGACCAGTCTATGAAGGGGCTTGGACCAGCCCGGGGCTTGGACCAGCCCATGAAGGGGCTTGGACCAGCCTATGAAGGGGCTTGGACCAGCCTATGAAGGGGCTTGGACCAGCCTATGAAGGGGCTTGGACCAGCCTATGAGGGGCTTGGACCAGCCTATGAAGGGGCTTGGACCAGCCTATGAAGAGGCTTGGCTGACAAATGACGGTGGGACCAGCGCTGCTCACTTAAGCGCACGGAGCGGCGCTGCATTGAGATGTTAAGTAGCGCAGCTCTGCAGGCCATATAAACCCAGCAGACCCCCCCTCCTCCTTCAGTTGGGTCCAGAGGAGGACTGAGCTTCACGTCAAGGTCTCTGGAGACGGACTAGCAGCACAGCATGGTGGGATCAGCGGCAGACTGCGTGCTCACACCCAGCGCCAGGGTTGGAAAGGTGCGTAGCGCCACAGAGGAGGAGACCCCCAGCGTGGAGATGCTTTCTGTGGACCAGTGTGTCCACACCGTGGGATCTGCTCCTTTACTCATCCATGTGTTGATTGATTCACTTTTCAGGTGTCCAAGCCGATCATGGAGAAGAAACGGAGGGCGCGGATCAACAAGTGCTTGGACCAGTTGAAGACATTACTGGAGAGCTACTACACCAGCAATGTAAGGATCTCATACCTCAGTTCCACATCCAACAGGTTGTTGTTCTCTCCACTGAATAACCTGTTGGACCTACATGATTAGTAATTAAGACATGATTAATAATTAAGACATGATTAATAATTAAGACATGATCATTAATTCGACGCTTTCTCTCCATTCAGATTCGGAAGCGCAAGCTGGAGAAAGCCGACATCTTGGAGTTAACCGTGAAACATCTCAGGAGCCTCCAGAAGATTCAAAGCTGTAAGTATCCTACGACCCATCAAGTACACACATTTCTTTAATCCAATCCATATTTTCATTAATAATATTATTATTATGATTATTATGATGTATGTAGTTCCTCTCCAGTCCTGGGTCTCCATGTCTAACCCAGCTCCTCGCCTCCAGGTTCCTCCAAGGCCTCCGGGTTCTCCGACTACCAGGCGGGCTTCACCAGCTGCCTGGCCAACGTCCACCAGTACCTGTCCCTGGTGGACCACGTCCACGGCAACGTCCACGACAGCGTGGCGCTATCCCAGCTCGTCTCCAAGCACGTGTACGCATGCGCGCAGGGAGAGCGGGAAGCCTCCAGCACCTCGGACAGCGATGCGGGAAAACAGGCGGCGGCGCGGGAAGGCGCGCGGCCGGCGGACCGGAGGAGGACGGCGGACCGCGCGGACCGCGGGGTCTTGGGGGTCCTCGGGGGGACCAGACCCCAGGACCACACCAGCACGGGTCCCCACGGCGGTACTCTGCAGACTGGAGTGAAAGCGGAGGGACAGTCTCTGGTCCTCAGACCACATGTCGCTGGACCACATGTCCCCGGACCACATGTCCCCGGACCACATGTCCCCCCAGTCCTCCCGAGCCACACGCGACCCAGTAAAGGGTTTAAAAGTCTTACTGGTCCCAACAGTCCCGGTACTGAGCAAAGCATGTGGCGACCTTGGTAGATTATTATTATTTTATAAATGGACTATTGACCGTGATCAAATGTATGATTTTGTATTTTTTTGTATTGTATAGCGAACTGTGAAATGATATGCATGTAAAATAGATGGTTTATTTTGAATAAAAAAAGTGAAAATAAATTAAGTTTGATTGTTAGGCCAGCACGCTGTGCGCATGTTCACCATGTTGATGCTGGAGTCCAATAGGCCTTCAACCAAGGCCTAGAGTTCAATTAAACAATTAACTCTTAATTTAGTGTATAGGATATATATATATATATATATATATATATATATATATATATATATATATATATATATATATATATATACACATATATATATATATATACACATATATATACACATATATACACATATATATACACATATATATATATATATATATATATATATATATATATATATATATATATATATATATATATATATATATAATTTAAGATGGTACTAGGCCCAGAGTCCATGTCCAGTATATATGATAGTCAGACAGTAAAGAGGCTGTAGGTTAGGGTGCATTTCTACATTAAGATATAATTATATTATATACATGATCAGGCTGCACAACACCTAAGGTTTCACGTTATATAGGCTCACGAGGCATTCGCCCACCGACGGGGAACAGCCTCAATTTTTTATTAACAAAAGTTTGATTAAATAAATATATTCTATTTTCATTAATACATAAAAATGTTTGGTAACACTTTAGATTAGGGAGCACATATTCACCATTAACTAGTTGTTATAAACACTTTAGATTAGGGAGCACATATTCACCATTAACTAGTTGTTATAAACACTTTAGATTAGGGAGCACATATTCACCATTAACTTGTTGTTATAAACACTTTAGATTAGGACCACATATTCACCATTAACTAGTTGTTATAAACACTTTAGATTAGGGACCTAATCTGTGTTTATAACAACTAGTTAATGGTGAATATGTGCTCCCTAATCTAAAGTGTTACCAAATGTTTTTTAAAGTATAGGCTCAGAGACAGAGATATTATTTATTTGATACTGGCCCCTACCCTTAATAACCAGCTAGGCCTAGGACCCTATGTGTTTCTGGGACCCGGGGCAGGGGATCCGGGACCTCCTCCCTATAGGGGTCCAGGACCTCCTCGCCTCAGGGTCTCACCGTGACGCGTCGCCTCCTCCTTTCTTCTTAAGTACCGAGACAGTAGCGCTCAAATTAGATGTGTGTAGCAATTATCTGGTACTAATCACATCCATGTTGTTCACATTCATGCGGACTTTCACCCAAATTACCCCTTAGGTACTGACGGACCGACCGAATCCATGCATTATATGCAAATAATATAGGTCTATAAGAAAATGAATAGGCCTGCACGATTAAATAAATAAATACCGACAGACAGATAGAAAGACAGACAGATATATAGACAGGCAGACAGACAGACATATAGACAGACAGACAGACAGACAGACAGATTTTACTGAAGATACTTGTGAATAAAAGTCCTAAAGTTCGCGCTACCTCCTTGCTTTAGGAGGCCTATCGGGGTTGTTTGGCCCCCAGCGGGGCCATAAAGTCCCCATCCTAGGGTCCTGCAGGGCCAGCAGGTCCTGCGGGACCAGCAGGTCCTGCAGAGAGAGGATGGCCCCTCGCAGCGAGGAGAATCGCTGCGCCGCCCTCCTCCCTTTCTCATGCTATCTGGCTGGTTGCGCGCCAGGGAGACTGAAAGGAAAACCTGCAGGATGAGGGGAGCCTCTCTCTCCAGCAAGGACAACACAAGACAACACAAACCAGACCAGACCAGACCAGACCGAGCCCGGTTCAAGGTCCCGGCGGAAAAATAATGCAGCAGTCTTTTTTCATTGTTTGTTTCTCCCTCTCTATATCTTTTTTCTCGGGTCCAGTTCAGCCCATAAACCATCAGGCCCTTAAATCCCCTTTGAACCGTCTATACCCACAAAGTCAAAGCTCCCCTTTGAAGGGGAGAGAAGCGGGCCCCGCCACGAGAAGAGGGCTCCCCAGTTTGTTTTAGCCCATAAAGGACGGGCCACGTGACTTCCCCGCTGAATGCGCCCCCGTCTTTCACAGCCAGGTCTATGAAGTCGTCCTGCTTTGTCTGGAGACCACGTCCCTGCACCAAGAGGCGCAGAGCCGACCTCTCAATGCGGCATTTGCATGAGAGTGGATCCGCTGAAGCGCGGCTAAGGGAGCAGACGTGGATGAACTCCGGAGGAAAAGGGGGTCCCACCGGGTCCCTCTCCTGTCCTGTGGAAACCTGATCTCTGGTCCTCCTGCGGACAGTGGAGACGGACAGGGACGTGGTCTGCGCGGCCATGTGGTCAGTCAGCAGTCTGTGCGTCGTGGTGCAGGATGTTAGAGACAGGACCTTGGATGAAGTCCAGAGTCCACTAGGCTGTAGTGACCCCCTAACGGCCATGCGCCTACTGGTCTACTGGTCTAATTTTCTAACGGTCTAAAGATCTGATGGTCTAAAGGTCTAACGGTCTCCAGGCCTCCAATTAGCCTGGGATTTACCAAAGGGCCATTCAGGACGACCTTGAATGGCTAGTCGCTTGGCAGATGGACCCGTCCAACACAGACATAATAATAATAATAATAATAATAATAATAATAATAATAATAATAATAACAACAATAACAATAATCATCATCATCATATCCTATACTTTATGACAACAACAAATGCAACAATAATACATTATTATTATTATCATTATTATTATTGATGTATTGGTCAATAACGTAGGACTTAAATAAGCAAAACATCAGTTGAGGAAGAGTTGAAATGAAATGGGCGATAGAGACGGATGGATCACATCCTCCTGTTACCAATCACATCCCACAGATCAATAACCTGAGGATCCATGACTGTATCAACGCATCCTGGGAACAAACAACAACTTCAGAACAAATGTAGTGTCTGCCCATGTGAATTTAATTTGAAATATGTTAGTTCATCTTCATCTTCTTAACAAAGCCATCATATGAACAAGAAAAAACATAACATTTAACAACGTTCCTTATTTCGACAGTCATAAATCTTTGAATATGTTACAAAATTATAGTCTTATATCGCAAACACAAAAAAATCGTGGAAGGAAAAAACCCAAAAGAAAGATCAAGTCAATGACGTGTCAAATCCAACAGGAACACGAAGTCCTGATGTTCTCAAATCAAAGTGACACCAATTGATCAGGTCATTACCAGAGGTGCGCCGTTTCTGGAGAGTCTGCAAAAGTATTACATTTTATTTCAATGTCAATAAACGTGTCAATAAATGTACGCTAAATGTGTGCAACGCCATCGTCAAGAAGGTTATAGAAAACTCCTTTCACAAATGATAAGGCTATCAAACTGTTACCGGGATACTTTTCACATCATGGTCATCGCCCCGGACATTAATCATTTCTTGGCAAATTTGTGACTTAACTTAAACATGTGCAAATACATTCAAGTAAATACACTGTTGAGCGGTGAACTGAGGCCCGGCGCTTTCTCTGACAACCTGAAGGTCCGCTCTGGAAAAAAACCACACACTCAAACAACCGTCACATGCACTTTTATAGTTGATAAGCCCGAGATTATCCGCATGATCCAGAATTGAGGAAGACTGTGTTGTTTGGGCCTATAGGACACATGAATCAGAGTGGGGGGGGGGGAGGGCTCTTTTTCCACCCTCCATCAAAGTCCATTCAATGGAAATTGACGAGGGACAAGAAGGCCTCATGGGCCTCTGGGGGTAAACCTCACACTAACCCTAAAAGCCTTACCCTAATGCTAATGCTACTTTTTACCTTGGGAACGACGCGACCCGTTTCCACTCCAAAAGTATTTGTTGCTACAGTCCCTATTTCTACGATGCCATTCCCTAACTAACCGTCGGGTCCTTCACTACTTCAGCGCGCTCACGTGAGTCAAACCAAACATGGTGGTGAAACTGAAAACCTAACTCTTACCGCCGCCACCCCCTGGGTCTCCGTCTCCCAGAGGCCTGGCTTCATGGTTTATCTACATCTCGGAAAGGAGCTTCCTCTTCAACACAACAGGGATACGGCATGCATCCGAAAACAATGAAACAAAACACACTCCTACGATGTCACACCTAACAGCACTCAGAAAAACTTCAAACCAGACAAAGTCTGGGAGGGGTAAGGGGGGGGGGGGGGGGGGGCTTGATCGATTTTGGGGGCGAAAGTGATCAGAGGGTGTCATCAATACAGTTGTAAATCAATACAGACGTTTATTTCATTTTCGTTTCCTCCACAACAAATCCGGACTGAGCTAGTGGGACAGCTTTGGTTACAAACAGTCCCCATCATTCCCCGTCCCTGAGGAACCGCCAGAAGGATGCATATATAATATATATAATATATAATATATAATGGCAGGTTTTAGGAGTGAAACCCTGTGTGTGCTTCAGCAATGCTACTTTTGAAGTCAGTTGGGAGGTTAACGTCTTCGGGACTTTGTATACACAGGGACCAACTGACAACTGATAGGGACCCCTTGACCCCGAACCCTAAACTGAAACCCTTAACCTGGAATGGATGTGCTTCTTCAATCAAGGCTGAATACGTTAACCGTCCGCTCGTCTCCACGGCGGCGTTGTTAAGCAGTGTTGGTTTGCTGCGTTGCCCTGACGTCCGTATATAATATATAAACAGTTTGTAATGGTTGTCAAAAATATCAAATGCAAAACCAAAATAGAACCGCAAAGACCGAACATCTTGTGCCGTCTGTATGTACACACCACTCTCCGACCGGCTGGGGACACCAGGCTCTTCTGAAGCTCTTCTGTTTTGAGGTGTTTGCATGAAATGTGGATGTTTTCGCATTGGAAAAGACATTTGCATTTAGGAGATTGGATTTATGCATCGTCGTCTGTGCGCTGACATAAAGGACATTTATAGGTCAGACAGCATTGTGTTTTAGGAGTCTAGCTACCTTCATAACCCGAACCAAAAACCGAATGTTTAATCCTCAAAGGAGGGTTACCTAAGCCTCATGGTACACAGTAAAAATGTCAGGGAGAGAGACTGGTTTAAAAAAAAAAAAAAGTCTTCGTACAACAAAACAAACTCACCCGCGAAAAAAGACATCTTTTACCACTTGATCATTTTTTTTAAATTGGTAAATGCGCAAAAGTAAAATCACCAGCACTTCCTCTTCCCAGCGTACCTTTAAGATCTCATGGAGAAAAACACCAAACAGCGATAAAACAAGGCAAGAGAAGACATTTCAAAGGAGGTCTTGGTGTCGGCTCTGGGGAACCTGCTGGGCGTCCTTAGTGGGACACGCAAAAGTTCAACCCTCAATATCTCTGCCGCCATTTCCATTTCAATATGCTGCCATTTCCCCGGCCGAGTGAGGACTCAGGGCCTTTAGAAAACCGTCCCGTTGCTATCCAAGGATTCAGTGGGCTCTTCACATAACTTTGGGATAAGAGAGTATACCATAATAAAATAGACTGTTGGCAACAAAAAGATGACATTTATCCAATTGCTCACATCCATCAGGTAACAATCCCATCAGGTCCCCCCCCCCGTGATAACTGCAGTAAAGTCAGTCGTAGTTCTTAAGTGGCAGAGCCGACTGAATCGGAGTGAAAGGTGACGCATCCCGAGGAGGAGGCTGGAGGCGGGCTTACAAAACTGTTCCTGCTTCCTGTCCCGTCCGCCCCGGATCCCTTATGCTGGCCCGTCCTAGAGGCCTTCCGGGGGGAATGTCCTGTCCCCTCTTGGCCCTGCCCCGGAGACGCCGGCCCGCCCCGCTGCGGCCGGTCCTCGCGGGCGTGTCTCTGGCCGCCGTGACCCGTGGCGCCCGGGGAACCGTCGGGGGGGGTGCTCCCGCCGCTTCCCCCCCGACCGCCGTGCTTGCGTTCCGACAGCCGCCTCAGCACCTGCGGCTCCCGCTCGAAGTCCGTGAGCGTGAAGTGCGGGAGGAGCAGGCCGCCGCCGCCGCTGGCGGTGTGGCCGCGGGGGTCCGGCGCGGCGAGCGAGACGGCCGAGGAGGCGCGCCGCCGCGGGCTCCTCCTGGGGCTGGGCAGCGGCGTCTCGTCGATAAAGTTCACCACCTCGTCGCGGCTGAAGCAGCGCGGCTCGTCCTCGTAGCGCTCGCCGGCCGGGCCGCACAGGGCCACGCGCGGCAGGTGCCGCAGCGGGGGCACGCTATCCTCGGAGCTGCGGCGACGCTTGTGGTGGGGGTGCGCGCCGTGGGGGTGAGGGTGGGGGTGAGGGTGGGGGTGACGGCGGGGGCTCTCCTCGTGGTAGGAGACCAGGCTGCTCCTGCGCCTCCCGGGGCGTGGCAAGCTGGAGCTGTAGTGGGCCGCCGTCACCATCATGTCCTCGGTGGAGCCCCAGTGGTGCAGGTACGAAGGGATCTGGTCGCTGATCCACATGTCGGTGTCGTCGTGGGAGAATCTTCTTGTAGGGGGCACCTTGAGGGACGCAAGACAAAAACACGCCGGCCCTTCAGTCTGAGAGGGGTCACCGTCCCGCCGCCGCCTCTTTGAAACACGCATCGTTCTATGGCAAACTCAATCTGAACGTTAAGTAGTGCTATAGTGTAATGCAACACATACATGCTAATACACGTGCAGCATTAGCCTTAACGGTGCTACATGTAGGATCGGACCGTTGAGTAGGTGCATAAGGACAGGGTTTTAAAAACATGAACTCGAGGAGAGTATTTGGGAAGAATTTGACTACTGATAAATCTGAATCGTGGGAGATTAATGCCATGACAAGGGTACAATGATGTCATACTCTAAATGGGGACTCCTACATGCAGCACAATCCTCATTGAACTAACAGGCTGAAGTAACTTGAATTATATTTCATGATTTACTGACTTGGCTACAATTGTAATTGTAGTATTCAAATCCATTGTTTGGCTTTGAATACAATAGCTTTATAGTCCCCGAACTGATATACTCACATTCCACATTGTTCTGAGAACTATGCAAGAGAGATAGGGTTTGTCAGGGTGTTGTCAAGTAGCAGGAGACTGATACCAGACTGCCCCTCTGTGGGAGCTTGTTGTCAATGCAGAGAAATGAGACAGCAGACGATACAGTAGCCGTGAGTGCACAGTCTGACCAGCAGAGGACAGCAAAAGCATGAGAGTGAGTTGAGACGCGGGAGACAAACGGCAGGTAGACACACGTAGAAGAGGACAGTGATTAATGGAGTAGCAATGGCTGAACATGTGAAATGGTGAATGAGACTTACTCCTGAATGTGTAGCCGCTTGAGAAGCACCACAGCGCTTCTCAAATGGAGCGATGTGGACACAGGCAATGTGTTAATTTAGGATTTGAACATAAACAGTTTCAAAGTAGGCCCGATGTGATCGAATTGTGCGTTGTGTCCTTCAACCAATACACAACATGTTCCTGCACGTTTAATTTCTAAATCAGTATTCAGTACACAGCATTCCTTAAGTAACTTCAGATGACATAACTTGGAGAGTTGCATGGGAGACAGGCATGATGGGACACAGCGAGGGTTGGATGGAGGCGAGCTACTGTATGCATCTCTGATTCAAGGCTTCGTTATTTAAACTGGCACCCGGATCACATGAGACAACCAGGGATCATTAGTGTGGAGGACTAGGGGCAGTGGTCACGCCACGCCCTCCCTGGAGTCATTTTCAGCTCGCTTTTGTCTGATTTCCTATGATTTGTTGGGTTTTGTAACTCGGGCACAAGTCGGCGGTGACAAATACTGAATCCCTTGTTGCATTTCTCTGTATGACAAGGATGACACAGCAATACGATATGGGGTGGCGAGGCAGAGTGGAGGTTGGGGTTGTGTGAGTCAATGGCTAAGTTGATCCTAAAGGTCCCACTTCCACATTCAGTCTTCAAGGGCACATCAAGAAATATCTCCCTCTTGCAATTTGAGCCGTCTGTTGACATTGTTGATGTACAGAGGCCTAGAAACAGTACCGCTGGAAGCAGTTGCTTCAGGGGAGGCCGTGTGTTTGTTTGTTTGCTTGCTTGCTTAGTGTGGACCGAGTCGGTGCCAAACATGTTGACCAGGCTTCTTGCGTGGTGGCCCTGGAAGTCTGGATGTTGAAACTGGGCTTTGGGGCTTTCAATGCAGGAGAGTAGCATTTCACATCTGACTAGCTACGGATCGACCGGACCCGCGGGTTTAGGTCTAAGCCAGAGCAGATAGGTATCTGGTGTTTATTTTACAGGGGTCCCTGCGATGTGGAGGGGAAGTGTGTTACCCATTACCCTCGCTTTAAAGTGCTTGGAGCACACTGTTGATACGTTGGCTTGGGTTCAGGAAAAGCACAATGAAAGTGTTTGGTGGGAGTTTTATGATGGCCAACACGGGTCTATACTGATGGTCTAGGGATACGGATGGTCATATTTGCCAGGCATTAGTCAGCAAGAGTTCATTTTATTACTCACGTAAAAAAATAATTTAAACAAACTGATACAAAACAAAGGACAAACAAAAGGAACAAAACAAAATGTCAGTTCTAGGGGAACAAAACATCAGAAAATGTCAAATGATTCGAAAGTATATTAATCAAAACCAGATATTATATAAACAGGCCCACAGCAGGGCGATTTTTAAACTTATTATTACTGTAAACAATAGCAGCTAAGTATCCCTGCAAAATAGATCAATGGATCAATGAGTAGAAGAAAGAAAATGAAGAAAATAATCAATGAAAGTATACCTGCAAATACTGCATTTTATCTTCCTGCAGTTCCCTCAATGGATAACCTTGCAGAACCCCCCTTTCTAAGGTTGAGAATTCGTACTTGGCAATACGGTCTACCGTCACGATTTCAGGCACGGTGCTATAGTCATATGGTCTGTCATATATTAAGTCGGCATGTATTCCTCCGTCCTGGCTGTTTTCTGCAAAGCGCAGAAAAGCAAACGCGTCAGAGTTAAAAGAGAGGACAAGGGACTCAAGATACACAAGACAGACACCACAGACAAACGAAGAGATAAGAGAGACAGGTTCAATCTTTTCTCTGATTAGGGGAAATCTTTTTCACACAGCCCTGGTGCTCAAAATGCCAAAAAGTTGTTAGGGAAGGAAGAATAGAAAAGCCCCCCCTTAACACAAATAATGAAATATATGGTTTAGAAATATTTACAATGAGTCTGGAAAAAGACCCAGGATGTTTTTGACAAAGAAAGTAGAAAATGCGGGGTCAGTACAGGGAGACATTTTACAGGGTGTTTGGGGGCGATTATTATATTACAAGTAATCAATTCACTTTGCCAAATGTTTTCTTTATTGCCCACGTCCGATTGACGGTTGATTAGATTTGGGGCGCAAAATGCTAGTCTGGACGGAAATGTCGGCCAAAAAAAGAACAAGATGGAGGATGACAGTTGCTATTTGCACAGGCAGCTTGGCATGCAAATCAGAAGCTTAGGCAGAAACAGCAAATAACTTGTATACATACAACTGTGCTGAGTTATACACGGCAAGCCCTCTGGAAAGAAACAAAGAACTGGAAGCATTAATTATCACACAAAATGGTGGCTAGCCGGCGCAGTTTTAAGGCCTCCTGCTGGTTGGTTAAGTGTCGGTTGGTAGGGGGGTGGGGGGGGTTAAAGGGTTCAGAGGGTTAGAAACAGGGAAGATATGAAGGGTATTGGGTTGAGGTTAAACAGTGGTGATTTTATTTGTGAGTTTTTAAATCACTGAGTCTTTAAACCTGGTGTAATTATCATGTGACCTGATTTGGGACCAAACTATGTATCTCCTCCAGGACGTCTTGGTTGTCGGTTAGCGATGTGGTTACGATGGTTTTGAATCCTACACTGAAATCTATTTGTTCCCATCGTGTTCAGTAATGTGTGCCATCGTCCTTTGCCTAACCTACCCATGGGGTAGATGTGCATAAAGAAAACAAGTTAGGATACAAATACAAGAGGAAAAAAACAAAAGCCAAAAGCAAAGAGTGGTTGGGATATGCGTTGATGCTGTTTAAACTCAGGACTAGCATTACCACCCTCTGTGACACGAGGGAAATATGACCATCGTAACGACCTCTGAGGATGCCCTGGGTCCTCAACAGTCCTGCCTCAGTTTGGCCCCTCCGAAGCCAACGCCGGGGCTTTCTGGAGTGAGATTGCTCAGTTTGGACCCATTGAAGTGAAAAAACAAGTAAAATCAGGCTTCGGGGAAATTATGTCCTTTTCCGGCAGAAACCTCCAAAGTCATTTTGTTTTAATCTTTTCATCTTTCACTATTTCCCTTTTGGGTTTTTGTTATGACATCAGTTTTAGGGCACAGTACAGCGAAACAGATTGCTAAGTGTGCACTGCTAGCCAACAAATGGCTAATTGTTAGCTAGCAACACATAACTGTCGGCTAGTATGTCAGGTAAGCGTGTGATCGACAGACAGACACTCCTCTTCAGTTGTACCTTCTGAAGATTAAGGTCACATGATAGGTCACATGATAACATGTCATCCCTGAACTAGGGCCTCAAACTAAACGTTGCACTGCGTATTGCTGTAGAAAAGAAGGTGAGTCGTCAAAATCACCACCAGGAGAATAGTGGAAGTAAACACTTTTGATTGCGTTTATTAAAACGCTCTCACCAGCTGTGCAATCAGCTCTCTCTGGGGAATCGCCGAAAGCTGTTTTTAGGCCCAGTTCCCATTAACACACTGAGACCTGTCAGTCTGAGAGGAAGACCGCTCTAAGGCCTCCGTCCGGTACGACTAAGCGTAAGGAAAATAACCATCACCCTGTATCCGCTTCATAACCCCGGGGGGGAGGGGGGGGGGGGCATGCTTCGCATTTCAGTTTAGTGTGGGAAAAATAACAAAGTTCAGTGAATTGATACCCTCAAATGTATACATTTCCCAGAAATGGGACATTTTTGATATGTTTATCCTCGAGAGATGCACTTGTTTTGCACTTGTATTGTAATGAAGCCGTAGCTAGAGCAACATCTCGGCTGTTACGCTGTGTTTCCACCATCATCATCACCCAACTCTCCAAACAGTCGGGACATAATACCGTAACCCCAATGGCCCGAGACAGTCCGACTGAACATATAAACATATGAACATATGAACATATGATATCAAGTATTGGTCACGGCGAACTCTGGCCGACGTCACCATGATGATGTCATCAGGGGGCGGGGCCAGGGGTATTTTTGTTTGTCGTGTATCTTGGTCTTTAAAAAAAATTAGAATTAAAATTTTTAAATTTTTAAAACATTTCCAAAAATGATATAAAAAAGTTCACAGGAGAAGACAGACCGTCATATCGTCATTGTGATCATCTTCAAGGTCTTCTCCCTTATTGCCAGTGAGGGACTCATCCTCTCTTACTAGATAGCGGTACTCACCAGTCCAAACCCAACTGTCTCAGGTCATTGGTATCACACCTAAAGGTCTGGGATGGGGGGGGGGGGGGGGGGGGGGGGGGGGCGAGGAGATACGGGAGGAGGGGGACGGAGGGGAGTTTGGGGTGGGTGTGGGTGGGTGTGGGTGGGTGGGTGGGGGGGGGGGGGGGGGCTGAGGGGTGGGAGGCAGGCGCTTACCTTCGTCAACGTCGTCGTTGGACATGATGGCCACACACTTCTCCCACACCATGCGCACGTCGGCGCGGTAACGGTCGCACGCCCACAGGAACATGGGCAGCAGGATGGACTGGGCTATGGAGCACCACAGCACACACAGCACCATCCAGTTGTAGGAGCGGTCGTACTTCAGACTGGCGAAGCTCACCACCTGAGGGCACACAACACAAACACGCACACGTTCAAATGTATGCCTTGCATTTAGTCATTTAGCAGACGCTTTCATCAAAAACGACGTACAAGTTAAGGCCGAGACCAATCGAGGCAAACGATCAAAATGGATGGCGTTTAAAAAACGGATTGACACCATTTATTGTGAGTGAATATTATATTCATATTAACTGTCATGGCGCCTAAAACTTGCCAAAGGATTAAGTGTCCTATTGTATCTTGCGACTTCGTACAAGCCTACAGTATGTAATACAGAGACATGAATTCAGAAAACGGCTGAATTTCACCACTTTCCTTCTCCATCTCTTGCTCCCTGACCCGAGTCCCACAGGGAGACACAGCCTCACAAAACCAATTGTTTTCAACTCTCGGAGGTCATATTCCCCCCCCCCAACCCTACCTTTTTCTGTTATTATAAGGTTAACAACTTCTTAAAGGGCCAGCTCCCCTGAGCCTCATGGTAAATAATATCACAGAGGTAATAAAGATACTGGATGATCTGTGACTGTATCCACAGTGTTGTGTGTGTGTGTGGGGAAACCCTATTCCTCCATAAACCACCAGTGATGGGGAAGAAGACTGAGAAGAGTGGGATTTCTAACTTGTGCCACCACTGCCAAAATGGCGCAGGACATAAACGAAGAAAGCCATTAGAAAGCCATTTTTATTGACGTTTATGCCCCCGCGTGGCTGAAATAAACTCTCCTGATGAACTGAAATATCCACCAACTGTTACTTCTTCTCACAGCCAAGATCAAAACCTTTTAGTTCCCCTCTGGTCGTTCCATGAATATTTGCTCCATATATCCTTACGATCGTCCATAAACACCACGCATTTTATTTTCACCATAAATCATCTTCATTGTTGATACCGACCTATCATTTTAGTATAATTAGTAAAACCTATGCTTTCATAATAGCCATGTTTCTACTCTACATACGGTTAACTACAGCTCTCTCCAGTCTCTTTATGCTATAGCTCGGCGTTTTGATTCATTGTTCTCGCTCAATGCATGCAGGCTCAGAGTTAATGCTGTTGCATCTTATGCAACTTGTTACGTAACTTCCCGCGGCACGCGGTCGCATATCGCGTTCATTCAAATGTATTGGGTTGAACACAATGTTTTTTCTGAATGGTGAGAGAAACATACACATAAATTACATAATATATATATAACCAATTTTCTTGAAAGAGTCTACAAGATGACTCACAACTGTAATAGTTCTCCATCTTATGTTGTGAATGTGACATTATTTTTTTATGTTTCATATGGACTATATTGTTTTTTCCCATCGTGTTTATTTTTAGCGCAAGGCTTGGAATGTCTCCATCAACAGGGAAAGGGGCAGAGTGTGTGTGTGTGTGTGTGTGTGTGTGTATAGGACAAGTACGTCCATGTGAAACTACATTAGGGAAAGGGGCAGAGTGCATGTGTGTGTGTGTGTGTGTGTATGGGACAAGTACATCCATGTGAAACTACATCAACAGAGTGCATGTGTGTGTGTGTGTGTGTGTATGGGACAAGTACGTCCATGTGAAACTACATGAACAGGGAAAGGGGCAGTGTGTGTGTGTGTGTATAGGACAAGTACGTCCATGTGAAACTACATCAACAGAGTGCATGTGTGTGTATAGGACAACTACGTCCATGTGAAACTACATGGGAAAGAGGCAGAGTGCACGTGTGTGTGTGTGTGTGTATGGGACAAGTACGTCCATGTGAAACTACATCAACAGAGTGCATGTGTGTGTGTATGGGACAAGTACGTCCATGTGAAACTACATCAACAGAGTGCATGTGTGTGTGTGTGTGTATGGGTCAAGTACGTCCATGTGAAACTACATCAACAGAGTGCGTGTGTGTGTGTGTGTGTGTGTGTGTATGGGTCAAGTACGTCCATGTGAAACTACATCAACAGAGTGCGTGTGTGTGTGTGTGTGTGTGTGTGTATGGGACAAGTACGTCCATGTGAAACTACATCAACAGAGTGCATGTGTGTGTGTGTGTGTATGGGTCAAGTACGTCCATGTGAAACTACATCAACAGAGTGCGTGTGTGTGTGTGTGTATAGGACAAGTCCATGTGAAACTACATCAACAGAGTGCATGTGTGTGTGTGTGTGTATAGGACAAGTCCATGTGAAACTACATCAACAGAGTGTGTGTGTGTGTGTGTGTGTGTGTGTGTGTGTGTGTGTGTGTGTGTGTGTATGGGACAAGTACGTCCATGTGAAACTACATCAACAGAGTGCGTGTGTGTGTACTGAATGTTGTGCTGTGTGTGATATTGCTTGCCATGCATTTAAATAGCTCATTACCCCGGGACATCAAGAGAGAGGGGTGACCTTGATTAAATTCAGTTACTGTGAATAAAAATGTGGTCGCATTTCGTCTGCTGACCTAATACTACAATTTTTTTTAATACACATAAGAGGTCAGCAGGATGTTTTTGGTTTAGAATATCAAAAAAAAAAAAACACGTTTGGTGTGACGAAAGAAAATGCGATGGGCATTTCACGGTGACGGCCAGATGTTGGTACAGTGTGAATAGAGACGTTAGGCATGCGACCGTATGCTAAGTACTGAACTACAACATGACATGAAACTACAAAGTCTGTGTAAAAGAAACAAAGAAAGGAGAAATGTGTGCTTTAACACGCGTACTAGTAAAGTGTCATGATCAAATAAAAAGACTAAAATGAGGGAATACATTCGCTTTCATCTAGAAATATAGTCCCAACGTTTTAGAGGTCTGAATAAGTACCATTATCAAAACAGATACTTTACCAAGACCAAACATAAAACAGCCATTTAGCAGCTAAGCTAACAATGCTTTAGGCTAATCCCACGAAACATTGCGTCTGTTCCAGATAAGTGCAAATCAATGGTCTGACTGAGTCGCTTGGACAGTATCGAACCATTAACCACTTTTAACTGGTCTGCAACCAGCTGGTCCACAACCGACTGGTCTACAACCAGCGGACGCAGGCTCACATTGAGGTACAACATCACAACTAGATGGCGTCTGGCGAGATGACCCCCCCCCCCCCCCCAAAAAACAAACAAAAAAAACAAACATTCTGCCATCATTAGTTTTAATGCAGATCAGACTGTGACACGACTACACCACACACACACACACACACGCACGCACACGCACACACACACACACACACACACACACACACACACACACACACTGACCTTAATGTGGAAGCAGCGCATTATAAAGGGCATCGGAGCGGTAGGAACACACACACACAGACACACACACACACACACACACACACACACACACTCATTTCATATGAGTGCTGTATACTGTGCCCTGGCCTACTTACTGTTGTAGATGTTCATTTAAATAATAAAGCAGAACCATTGGGTCACCAGTACACAACGCCTCTCCCTTCACTGTCTACAACTTCTCATTTAGAAATCAGCCCTGACCCAAAATGTCACTCGATTGTGTAAGAGAGTAGGTTGCCCCCCCCCCCCACCGCCGCCGCCGCCACCGCCGCCGCCACCACAATCTTGGATGTTCAGCCAATATAGGGATTGTTTTTCCAATTGTTGTGCAATATCTTTGGAAGATGCACACAGACACACACTGTGCCTCCAGACCCACAGAGAATGAAGTGAGCAACGCCAAGGTCACCCCAGAGGCCACTACCCTGATTCCACACACACACACACACACACACACACACACACACACACACACACACACACACACACACACACACACACACACACACACACACACACACACACACACACACACACACACACACACACACACACCCCTAGAGCAATAGACAGACACAGCAGACCAGCTAAAAGGACTTTACAGGCCAGACTGAGGCATTGTGGGTAAAGAGCACAGAGACTGGCTGCTATGCTGGTTTGTCGCTGCTGCTGATGCTGCTGCTGCCGGCTAAAATTAAAATTATATGACGAGCTCTTAAAAACCTTTCAAAACCACAGCAGGCGTACCGCACATTCACATCCGCACATTTCAGGGCTGATTTGGCGTGTGATGGTGTGTGTGTGTGCATGCGTGTCGGCACGAACATGCAACATACGGATACGTGTTTGCGTAGGGTGTGCAGGTACTTATGCAAGTGTGTGTGTGTGTGTGTGTGTGTGTGTCACTCACCAGGATGGGGAATCCGGTGAGGAAGTCGTAGATGAAGACGATGCCGCTGATCAGGTAGGTGATCTGCAGCGACGTCTTCAGCGGCTCCGAGCCGTCGATGGACGAGCGCCGCTTGCCCTGCGCGTCCTCCACCACGATGGTCGGCACGTTGAACTTGTTCTTGTCCGCCCGGTGGCCCGCCTGGACGGAGAAGGTCTGGAAGAGGGCGATGCCGATGCAGATGACGCCCATGGCCACGCTGCCGCCGATCAGCAGCAGGAAGCACACGCCGAAGCCCAGGCCGATCTCCGTGACGATGAAGCGGCAGTCGGAGGTGTAGAAGCGGTTGATGGTGTCGTGCCAGCCCACCGCCGGCAGCGTGGACAGGATGAAGGACACCATCCAGATGCCCATCACCGTGTGCACCGCCTGCTTCTTGGTGTTGCTCAGCCTACGACAGGAGACACAGGGGCGGCGCTCAGTGTCAACCAATTTACAACCTTGGCTTTCGTACCAAATTAGCGTCCTCCCCGGGAGACTGAACACAATTGTCGCGGAAAAGCACAATTTAACACATTTTGAGACGGAGCTAAGGATCAAAATCGCAGAATAATTGGACACGCATGTGTAGTAGGCCCATAATGACGTAGATTTAAGTCATAAATGTGTTGGATATGCTTAGAGTGTGCTATTCTAATGTCTTTATTGATTCAAAATGACATTTTGGATCAATTAAGACACAATTAACTCACAACAGTCAGTTCATACCAAGTAATTTGATTGGACGAGAGGCGCTCCCTGAGTGCTGATGCCTCTCGTACCGACGACCGAATCACAGCTGTGCTGATATTCAGTATAACTGCACTCCCTCTCGTGTGATATTGCTAAAATAATAGAGTAGCGAATTGCATTGTAAAACAGCGTTTGAATACGTTATATAATATGATGTTAGAGACGCCCCCCCCCCCCCCTTACTTTCAGGGGAGCGCAGCCCCCCCTGGCCCCCCCGTAATTCAACCACTGGTTATATTGATGTATAGTCAGTAACACTTCCAGCAGAGGCTATTTTATATTTTATATCGCTCTCCTAGAGTCAACCTTTTTAGGCCGAGTGTCCATATAGCGTTTTTTTTCTTTTTTCAGTTGTTCCCAATGAGGGGAGAGCGATGATGCGGCCGCCTGGAGACAAAGCGCTGCACCCAGCGTCTTTTTTTCAGAGCGCTACGCCTTTTTGGTGCCGGCCGGCCGCTCCGAGCGCCGCTAGTTGAAAGTCTCTGAACTTTTCCGAAAGGCGCTGGGGTCGTCGCTGTCACTGATATGTTGTCGAGATATTATTATGGGATGAAGCGCTCGCCGGCGCTCTGCCAGCGCTTCTCTGCCAGAGAAAAAGGCTTTATGGACACAGGGCCTTAGACTTAAAAACAGACTTTAAACTTGAAGCTGGTTAAATCAGTTTATACAACATTGGTGAGGACAGAGTAGCAGCTCAGCCGAAAGGTACTGGGTTCGATCCCCATCTTCTACCTTTAGGCATCCTTGAGCAGGATGCCTAACCTTGACCTGCTCTTTAAAAGGCCACTTCACCGGTTGAAACATGAATATGTATTGAAAGTGGGTCATATATGTAGTTGAATAGTAGCATACATTTCCAATTTGGTGCCTTCTTGACTGAGAAAAGGCAGAAAATGACTTTTTAGGGCTTGTGGAGTGCAGACAACAACTCCCATCATGCACCGCAATGATTCAGCACCGCAGGCCACGCCCACTGATGTTGAACTCCGCCTATAAGATACATCGCTCATCAATCTACCTACTAACAGCTGAGACAGGCTCGGACTGGCAATCTGTACAACCGAGCAAATGCCCGGTTGTCCAGGAGAAAATTGCCAGGGCCGAATTCTGTTCCCAGTCCGACCGCGTCTGTCAGCTTAGTTTTGGTTTCCCCAGGTTTCTGCAAGTGAAGTCCCACTGGCACTGATCTGTAATAGGTTTGCAGCGCAATGTGTTCCTCCCCCTGAAGGCGGGTTTGAAAATGAGGAACTCAACCCCAACTCAACCCCAAAACACTTCCTAGTACAAATGACGCAAAAATCGTTGCAACGTTTAATGCAAATGTGTGAAGTGTTCCTTTAAAGAACTATCTGAATTCACTGCAAGTCGCTTTGGATAAAAGTGTCTGCTAAATTATTAAATAGTAGTAACCTTTTTTTTTTTATAAACACAGTAACACTATACAGTATATTATAGTTTTCATTTTCCCAACAGAAGTGAGAACATATTCATCTGTATAGTGTAAATGTTAATGTTTAACCAGCAAACAAAAAAACTCATTCTACTTGGGAGGAAATGGGCTGAGCTCTCGAGATCAATGGGAAAATAGGTTAGAATTGTCCTAAAGCTTTTATCGTTTCAGATGAACTGGAAGCCGCGGGTGCAGAGATGGATGAAGACTATTTGTCATCTCGGTCGATTTCAGAGCAATGGGATTTTTTCCCATTTCCTCTCAGCAACACTGATTTGTTACAGGCGAGCAATTTGCTCAATGCGTCTGTAACCCCCGGCGGTGCGGCACTTCTTGGATATCGTAATATTGTGATATGGATATGAAGTGTTACATTTTCCTTGTTTTAAAGGCTGCATTACAGTGAAGTAAGTAAAAGTAAACGTAAGCAAATATATAGACTATTTATTTATGGAATTACCTGAAAACATGCTATATTATTCAAGATATTAAATGACCTACAGTATATTGGCATTGAAGACTTTGGCCACACCTGATTGGTTTCACCTGAAGAGGCCTCAGGTGAAACATTCGCACTTTGATTAGCGTTCGTCTTCCCCATGGCAACATGAGAAATCATCCGGACGACGCGAGGGAAAACATCCTCGCTCCGACGATGAAAACGTCCGACTCAGCGACCCGGACGAAGGAGGAGAAGAAAAACGAACGGCCGTCCGTTTGTCCTCCTGCCTGAATTATTAACGCCAGCCGCTGCTCTGGGAAATTGACAAACGGTCGTTTAGAAAGCCGATGGTTGACGGGCGACAACGGATAGACGGCAGAAGATTGCTTGCTCATGAGATTTAGATGAAATATTTCTTAAAGACGTGATATTTAAATAATATAGTGTGACACATAGTCGCACAGAGAGTGAATAAGTAGCACAAAGAAATGTTCGACACAAGGTTATAGATCTCAAAACATTAAATATGGCACATTAAATACGGCCAGAAGTACAACAGACACATTTAGTATGACCTGAACGCACCTCTACTTTTACATCGGATATAATAATACATTTTCTGTTCAACGTCAGCCGCTGTCTCCCTCAAAACAATCTCATTGTCATTCGCCAAATAAGTCCTGGATTTTTGTTCATCTTGTTTTTCTGAATATATCAACATCTCACACTTGACAACAATATGTGTTGTTGTTGTTGTTGTTGTTGTTCGCCGCGCATGCCAGCGCTTATAGGAGTGAGAAACGCCGCCTGGTTGTAAATCCACAAGACAAAAAAAAAACAAACAGAAAAGCTGTCGAAAATTGCGGCGGCGGCGGCGCTACTAGCCCTGGCCAGACTGCGCCTGAGGTGTGTACAATATATAATCCCAGCGTGCGTCACCACGCCCTAAACGTGTTACCGTGGCGACGGAGCGAGGAAGGGAGATATTGGAAAGAGAGAGGGAGATATTGGAAAGCGAGAGGGAGATATTGGAATGAGAGAGGGAGATAAAGCGTCGGACGGGGACAGAGGCTCGACCGCACGGCTGTGGATTCAGAGTCCGGGCCTTCAGACTGCGTTAGCGTCACGGACGGGGGGGGGGCGGCGGCGGCGGCGGCAGCGGCGGCGATGCTCACGTCGCGCCGTGGCTGCGTTCTGAAAATCAAATCAGGCGACCGGCTATTACACATCGAACCTCCCGGGCCGTCGGCGACATCAAATCAAACGCAACGCGCGTCCAGAAACCAGAGGAGAAGTAATAAAAACGAGCGCGTCGTGATGAGCAGCAGATGCAGCCAATCAGTGGGGAGAGATGAGAGGTGTTTCGCCGGGGAACTCGGTAGGACCCGTCTGATTGGACGTCGGCCAGCGGTGACGGCTGTGCAGGTAACAAGGACATCAAATTGGCGGGAGAACAATGTTTACAACCCGTCTCGTTTAGAGGCGCGCTTGTCTTAAGCGGAAAACGGGGAAATTGGCCCAGAAGACTGACCTGGAGGTCAATGCATGGACTCTGTTCTGTTGGCACCAATAACAAGGGAGAGATATAGAGATAGATATATGAGATATAGATAGATGAGATAGATAGATGAGATAGATGAGATAGATGATAGATAGATGATAGATAGATGATAGATAGATAGATAGATGAGATAGATGATAGATAGATGAGATAGATGATAGATAGATAGATAGATGAGATAGATGAGATAGATAGATGAGATAGATGATAGATAGATAGATGATAGATAGATGGATGAGATAGATAGATGAGATAGATGAGATAGATAGATGAGATAGATAGATGAGATAGATGAGATAGATGATAGATAGATAGATAGATAGATAGATAGATGATAGATAGATAGATAGATAGATAGATAGATAGATAGATAGATAGATAGATAGATAGATGAGATAGATGATAGATAGATAGATAGATGATAGATAGATGATAGATAGATGAGATAGATGGATGAGATAGATAGATAGATGATAGATAGATGAGATAGATGGATGAGATAGATAGATGAGCTAGATAGATGAGATAGATAGATGAGATAGATAGATGAGATAGATGATAGATAGATAGATAGATAGATAGATGATAGATAGATGATAGATGGATGAGATAGATGGATGAGATAGATGATAGATAGATGAGATGGATGAGATGGATGGATGAGATGGATGAGATAGATATAGAGATATATAGCTTATGATAAGTACCGTTCTAAAACAGTCCTTCTGAGGTTATTACATTACAGCATATGGTATAGTAATAACATTTGTTTTTTTTCTCTGCCATTTTAAACGGTTTGCATTTGTATATACACCGTTTTTAATCACAATCATCATCAATCAAAACTGGGTATTACAATGACACAACATATTTGTATTTCAAGACTGTAAAACTTAAAGATGATAAATGATGTTGAGTGGCTGCCCAGGTCTAAAAGGTATTTCAGAGCCACATGCGTGTGAACACCGTGTTATAATGTATGTGATAATGTATGTGATAATGTATGTTATAATGTATGTTATAATGTATGATATAATGTATGTTATAATGTATGTTATGTATGTTATAATGTATGTGATAATGTATGTTATAATGTATGATATAATGTATGTTATAATGTATATAATGTATGTTATAATGTATATAATGTATGTTATAATGTAAGATATAATGTATGTTATAATGTATGTTATAATGTATATAATGTATGTTATAATGTATGTTATAATGTATATAATGTATGTTATAATGTATGTTATAATGCATGTTATAATGCATGTTATAATGCATGTGATAATGCATGTGATAATGTATGTGATAATTGATGTTATAATGCATGTGATAATGTATGTGATAATGTATGTTATAATGTATGTGATAATGTATGTGATAATGTATGGTATAATGTGTTATAATGTATGGTATAATGTATATAATGTATGAGATAATGTATATAATAATGTATGTTATAATGCATATAATGTATGTGATAATGTATATAATGTATGTGATAATGTATGTGATAATGTATGTTATAATGTATGTTATAATGTATATTATAATGTATGTGATAATGTATGTGATAATGTAGGTGATAATGTATGTTATAATGTATGTGATAATGTATTAGGCCTGCACGATTAATCGAATTTTCATCGTCATCGCGATGTGAACGTTCGCGATAAACACATCGCAAAAGCTGGTCTGTAATGCGATAAGTTCGCCATGCACACTCGCCGTGGCATTCTGACATTTGGGGCCATGCATGCACACACTAGTCAATCAGATGACGCCAAGCTTCGCTGACGTTCCTGCAGGATAACGCTACGTAAAGATAGCGTTGCGGCTGCGGCGCGCCGCTCCTGGGACGCTGCTGAGACGTTCCGCAGCGGCCCGGTGGAAATACTTTCATTGACTAGAGTGGCAGCGATCAGCAGCGGTGACCGCGACGCAGCCGTAACGCGACGCTCACGTCCCCTACAGCGTAGCGCTGCGAGGCGGCAGGATTCGCGGGATCACGCGAGAACTACAAGACCACGCGAGAATCAGGAGACCACGCGATCATTTGTAGATGTCAAAATAGAACAAACAAATAAAAGGTTACTTTGCCTTTCCGAAGTTGACTTGCAGTTGCTTTGTCTGTCAGAAGTTGATTTGCTGTTGATTTGGTCGTTTTTCCTAGATGTGTGTGCTTCTACCATGAGTTGGTAGACGATATATAGTAAATGTTTACTTTTTTGTCTGGTTTAATTGTGTTTAGTGTTGTTTATTGTTGTTATGTCCTAATGTGTTGTGCTGTAGCCTATAGACAAAGTCAGTTATAAACGACGATTTGTGGCCGTGTTCGATCGGGAGGGTGGTTTTATTTTGAAAATTGACCGGATGCTCTATGGCTTTTACTATTTCACTTCCTGCCCGGTCGGTCTGCTTTGTTTAAAGAGCAACTTGCAGGTTTAATTTATATTCTACTCAATACATGATATTGTCTGAAAAGGTCTTCTAAAAACGTAAACGTAGAAATTACTATGTTACACAAAACGTAAAATATATAATTTGATGAAAATGCGCCAATTTTTAACCTATCGTTGAACCCCCTAGCAACAAGTGCTATGACGTAGGCAGAGGCACTCCCTTTCAAGCGCCACTCTCTCATTGTGGGTTTCGACGTAGTACGAGAGCGGTAGCAAGAGACAGATTGAGTTTGCGATTGAGTTTAGTCATGGTGAATTATTGTGTTTGTGCAGGATGCACAAATTCCTGCCTGACAGAACATCGTGTCCATCATTTTCCGTCAAGGAAAAGCAAGGCTTTTCGTTTATGGGTGCGTTTCGTGCAGGTGAAGAGAGCGGACTTCACGGCAGCGTCTGTCACCGTACACTCGGTGATTTGTAGCGCTCATTTCACTCCGGAGAGCTATCGACAAGGAGATTTGTTGGAGTCTCAGATGGGATTTCGGAGTAAGGATCATGTGAGGCTGATCGCTGATGCTGTTCCCGCTGTTCACTTGATGGTTTCAAGTTCAAAGCCGAAGGATCCACTTGAAACTGGCGCGGGCGGGACTGGAGGACCGAGTGCTACCACTGCTAGTGCTAGCCGAAATGCTTTGCACCGAAAGCTGTCTCTTAGCCGAGTAAGTCTTACTTTTACCTCTTTTAACTGCTGTTTTGGTGATTTCCTAATGTGTTAGTGTATTAATGGCGGAATAGAGAAGCGGAATAGAGAAGGCAATCCTCCAGCTAGTTAGCAACATAGGCCCACAACACATTTGGCTATTGCATTAGCAAACATTTTGTAGCTGATGACATGTGTGTTCCGATATCCATACTTCCATGAGTACACTATCCGCACTCACTAAGTGCTAAACTAATGCAGGCTATGTGGAAAATGCTCGTTGAGTCCACACTTCGCGGTTTGACCGTTTTGGGTACACCATCCCGGTCCTTTCAGTACACTTCTATTCGCCCCGATCTGAATTGGAACGCCGAACCTACTCAAACTAAGCATAGTGAGTGCTGATAGTATGGATATCGGAACACGGCACATGGTGACATGGGTAGCTAAGCTAGCTAAAATTGCATTTTGAACCATGCTTTCATCTGGATTAAACTGCCTTGACTGCAAGTTGTTAGCACAGGGCTTCGGTGTAATAATACACACAGAGAGAGACTGGGCTTAACAGGTTTTCGTTTTTCCGCCTTCTGGCATCAATTTATCAGTTTGCACAAATTGTGAGCTGTTGTCAGGCAGCTAGCTGCTAGTTCTAGCCCAACACTCCCGTTTCCCCATTCGGTTTTGTATCCTGTGAGTTACTCTCAAGTGATTTCACTATTTATTTATTGATAAATTCTCTGAAATCCCATATGTTTGCCCCTCAAGTTGACAGACAGGTTCTCATTATGAATCTCCTTACCATGCAATATACAAATCAAATCATACAATACAATGTCTCTGTGTGTAGTTATATTTCATAGTTAATTGTTGTAGCACTGGTACATTATAATCTTGATTGTGCAAACAAGCCACAATTGTACAGAAGGCATTGCCCTCAGTATTGTATTTGATTAAATGTTTTGACATGTCAGAGATGGTTTTGTTTTATTTGTGTTTATTGTATATTACTGATGTTTTACTGATCCAGCATGTCCTATTTCTTGTCTGTGATTTTGCCCTGTTTTCAGAATTTGGCAGAGAGTGCAGGCAGTGATGAAGGGATATATGCACCTAGCACTGTAGCATTTGAAGATACAGAGGGCCTCTCTCCACAGGATCCTGGACCATTAGTACTTCATAGTGGGTCACAGTGCAACATCAAGTGTCTGCAACGTTCTTCAGGTAGTGTAACTTGTTTCTATCATTAACTGTATATGATGCAAACATTTACAAGTTACTTCTAATGGTAGAAAGACAACATTTCTTACTAGACTGTATTAGGCTGTGCATGCGTTGTGACCACTAACTATGTGATGCTGTGCAATTATTAACATGAATCTATTTTCATATTAGCTGTGCAGGTCAAACCTGAACTGGTTAGTGTGGGGACTCAGACTGAACGGTTTGAGCGACAATCAACTCCTCTGCCCAGTCCTGTCCAGAGTGAGGACGAATCATTCCCTGATGTCACTGACCGTTTTGATCTGTCATGGGCCCCAGACAAGGAGATGTGTAGTGAGTCATCTGATGAGGATAATCCAGAAGAGCCAATGCAGGAATCTCTCAATGACTCCAAGTAAGAAAATGGGAACCTATTTTTATTTCGATTGTGTCCACACATTTTGTCACAGTCAGCATTAATGAGCATTCTCCTTTTCTTTGTCCAGTGTGGCTGACAAGTTCATTGTTTGCCTAAGCGAGCTGATGTGTTTGTTCACTGTTTGCTCGGTCTGTTGTGGGGAAACCCAGGGACAAATAGTGTACCAGGAAGGGACTTACATTAAAATCAAGCAGGTAAGAGAATATTTTAGAACTTTTTGTCTGGAGTTGAATCATGGCCTGTGTATACTGTATACATTATTAGAATTAGTTGTATTAATTTCCTGTTTAATATACATCAGGCCTGCACAGCATGTGGCTATCAGCGCTTCTGGCAGAATCAAAATATGCTGCACCGAAACATGCCAGCCTGCAATCTCCTACTCAGCGGTGCCATTCATTTTTCCGGCTGCATGGCTACTCAGACAATCAGGATGCTGAAACTGTTTGGGCTGCAGTGCATCAGTGCCAGTACTTTTTTCCGCCATCAGCGTCGTTACACAATCCCTACCATCGTGCAGACCTGGCAGGATCAGCAGAGAAGGATCATTACAGAGCTGAAGGAGATTGGGGGTGGACTGATCCTCTCTGGTGACTGCAGGTAGGTTGATTCAACTCCTATTGCTGTCACAGAAAACAGGGCAAAACAGTATTGGCAGATGCATAAAATGTCTGTTTTTTTTTTTCCTCCCATTTACCTAACAAAAAACCTGTCCTCGACCTTCATAGATCAGACTCTCCTGGACATTGTGCTAAATATGGAACGTATTCCTTGATTGAAGACAGAATAAACAAGGTTTTGGATCTTCAACTTGTTCAGGTAGGGTAAAGTCTTAGACAAATAAATAAGGTGTCAGGTTTAAAAGCTACCGATATGACCATTTTTTTTGTTCTTACAGAGCTCAGAAGTCCCAAACAGCACCTGGTGTGAGATAGAGGGTTTGAAGCGCAGTGTGCGGTTCCTGAAGGACCAAGGCATGCAGGTGTCAGCCCTAATAACTGACAGAAATCGCCAGGTAAAGATGCTCGGACACAGATATATATAAAAAGAAAAATATTCCACATTTAGACCAGACAATCTTGATTCACACAGAATCACTTTAAAGGGACACTAAGTAGTTTTTTAAGTAATTTATTACCTCAAATCAACGTCTTCATTCATAAATAAGTCCCCATTGGTGTACAATGATCAATGTCAACAATCTCACTTATCCTCCTGAGCGAAGAATCACTTATCAGAATATACATAGGGCGGGCAAGCTCTATGGAGGCCGCCATGTCTTTCCGGTCTATGGACTCCCGAGAGGGACAAAAAGCTAAAAGGCTAAACGCGTTTTCACTCAGAGCCAGCGTGACTGGAACAGAGAAGGAGCTTAGCGAGACGCGCTTGTCACTTAAACGATGTAAACATGAGAACATAATTCACTGTCTTGCTCGAGGAGTAATTACTCATACATGCTTACACTAATGATTCAATGCAGTTTGAAATGTGTTTGAAATAACGTACCCAGTGCTCGAAGTGGGCCGCTACGCACCGGCACTTTTTCTTGCGTACCGGCACTTGTCACAGGCTGCGGTCGTAGGTCCGCGGTGGGTTACGATCCCCCGTTGGTCGTAGCGCGGTGGGTTAATATCCCCCCCCCCCGTTGGTCGTAGCGCGGTGGGTTAATATCCCCCCCCCCCCCCCCCCGTTGGTCGTAGCGCGGTGGGTTAATATCCCCCCCCCCCCCCCCCCCCTCGGTCGTAGCGCGGTGGGTTAATATCCCCCCCCCCCCGTCGGTCGTAGCGCGGTGGGTTAATATCCCCCCCCCCCCCCCCCCCACGTCGCTTATATTTTTCCACTTCGAGCACTGAATGTACCTCATCATCAGAAACAAAACGTGATGAAGTGGTGTTTGAAGACATATTATCATGTTGTCATAGCTTCTTGAATCTTGACTAATACCGCTTGCCGTAGTTCAAAAACGCGAGGCGCTGGAGAGAATAAATTCGTTTGAATGCAAAATACAATTTGACCACTAGATGGGGGAAAAAATTACTTAGTGTCCCTTTAAGTTTATATTCTCATTCTTTGTGTTCCATGGTTTAGGTTGCTAAATGGGTCCGTGAGGAGTTGCGTCCAGAAGGAACAAGCCATTTCTACGACATCTGGCATGTTGGGAAAAGTATGTAACGCTCTGTTGGTACCGTAGTTTTGCTTTGTTTGGATGTTATTTCTGATTCTATTACCTTTTTCAATATGTCATGCTTCTGCTGTGGAATAGGTCTACAAAAATCTATTGATGCTGCGGCCAAGGAGAAGGACTGCGAGGATCTTAAGCTCTGGAAACCCGCTATTGTCAACCATTTATACTGGACTGCGGCTTCCACCCCAAATGGTGATCCTGATGTAATGGAGGCCAAGTGGCAGAGCATGCTGAACCACGTTCAAGATGTACATGAACACAGCTACCCGTCATTTCCGCGATGTGAACACCCACCTCTGGAAGGAGAGGCAAGGGACAAGCAGTGGCTGGAACCAGGTACAACAGTGTACAGAGGTCATGTTAACTAAATGTAATCATGCCTTGTTGAGTGTTTGTAATAGTTATTAT
Organism: Merluccius polli; assembly: GCA_030340625.1. Taxonomy (NCBI): domain Eukaryota; kingdom Metazoa; phylum Chordata; class Actinopteri; order Gadiformes; family Merlucciidae; genus Merluccius; species Merluccius polli. Next base: position 53,034 of record JAOPHQ010004915.1, read on the forward strand.
ACATTATCCTGTTTTGTACAGGATCAACAGCTGCGATAAAGTTGGAAAGTCTTACTTCCAAAAAGACCCTGCTAAAGGATATTCGACAACTCTCACCGGATCACCAAACATTTTCCTTGGAGGCATTCCATTCCCTCATCTTACACTTTGCACCAAAGCACACCGGCTTCTCATTTCTTGGAATGTACAGCAGGTAAATGTTACTTGGGGTTAATGGATGAATCTGGCTACATCTAATGCAGTCTAACATAGTAGCACGCACCTCATTGAAAAAGGTCCAAATTGTTCATTAGAATTACATCACATGGAGGATCGCCTCATGAAACGTGATTAAAGTAACCTTAACCTCTTGCTGGAATGTACTGTATTGCCAGCGTCAGACCACTTTTCTTTTTGTTTTAGTTGTGGTGCCTAATACTGAAGTGTACCTTTTTCCTATAGACTTCTCTTAGCAGTCCTCCATTTTAATGAGAATGGAGACAGAGACGTATCCCGGACAAACAGTGGTGAGGCACGCTACGCAGTCCGTTACCCCAGGTTTCGCAAGGGTGGCTGGGTTGTCCGACCCATAAAAGAGAAACCATCATATGGTGAGAACTTCATTCAGTTTCTAAAGATATTTTTTTAAGTCTAGTCAAATTTTACCTGACTCAGTCAATGAATTAACTATTCCATTAAATGTGATCTCAATATTTCTTTCCCTCATCTAGAATATGCATCGGCCCTGATGGTCTCACTAAGAGAGGCATACATGAGGTCACCACAGTCCCTCCAAGAAGACAGCAACATCCTGTCCTCAGCTGCACCTGCCCCCCTATCCACACACCACAAGATCGCCAAGGATGAGGCAGTCGGCGAATATCTTCAACGTCATTCACGTTTCAAACAATAAATACATTGTATACACCAAGGCATTTAGTGTGTTCATTTTGTTAAAGATATGTTTATTTATTGATCATCCCCCATATGGGGCCATTGGAAACCTCTGTATGTTCCCCCTTCTTCTGGATACTGTCTCCTGATTGCAGCCACAATACAAGCGGGTATCGCCTTCCTGATCTCCCTGCCCAGAAACCCATGTGCCCATCGGACCACCTGTCTGTAGGCTGTATATCGGAATTGCCTAGAATGAGGGGATAAAAGTATTTGATGTAACAGTTTCCATTCTGTTCAATAATTAAGTGTGTACATTTAATTAGATATCCACTTAACTGTGAGCATCAAATGCTAATCTGTTGACAGTTGGTTAATTGTGTAGAGAACTGACAAGTATTGGTGTAAGGTGGATAATAATAAGGTAGTATAATTGTATTGTAAATTAGTCTTGTGTAAACATACTCTGCTCTGCTGGCGTGGAGAGCGCCATGCTCCTGCCTGAAGTTGAGGTATGCAACTTGCAGCGAAAACGGGTTGAGGCAGCAAGCATCAAACCCGGGATGGAGCGTCAGGCAAGTAATGTCCGTGGCTGGGACTAAATCCTGCACTAGGGCCCAGTAGGCATCCACCTCTCGACAACACATGCTGTCCACTGCCGATGCCATAGCCTCACAATGTCCACAAAGGCACCTAGCCAATAAAACACTAATCAGCCGTTTGGAGAAACCCTTCTTTCTAATCTGGCCCGCTCTCCTTCCTTCTAGCAGGCAAAATTGCATACTGGATTTTCAGACAGTGAGATATGATTGTTAGACTGTTATTGTAACTTTGGTATTGACATTATCTATGCATGTAGTCAATATAGCTAGCAGCTAGTGCTAACCAGCTTGAGCTCCAGTCCTTGTCTCTGCGTTAAAATCTCAGGTTGTATGTAAAGACAAAACGTTGCTGGCTTAAATTAAGACAATCTTCATGGATGTTTAATCAAGAACAAGGTCGTAAGTATGTTTGTTAAAGCAGATTTATTGCATAACACCAATGTAATAGCCCTAGATGAACCAGTTAGCCAATGCTAGCTATAAAACTCACCATGATACCTGTCCAATTCGCCATTGATTCTCCTGACACCACAAATACATTTCTCTCCTCTGCCCATTAATCCTCCCCCTGATCGCCCCCCTGACATTTCCCTGGCTCCTTTCCTGCCTAGGAGGCTCATAATTATAGGCCTGTGGGCCATCAAAGAGATGCTCGTTGGCGTGCGTTTCTTCGTCCACATCCATATTAACTGCGCTTGGACTTGACTGGACTCCCTCGCGTTACGTCATTTCCGGTCGGCGGTTTCATAGAGACGGAAGTTATTTTCACAATAATATCACCGTTTTATCTCAAAATATCGTTTTAGAATGGTTAAAAAATTATTCAGTCCTGCACATCTAGTTGTGTTATCCTTAATATACACGATTCTATGTAATGGTGTTTAACCTGCATGTTGCTCTTTAAGCGGCAAAGTTTTGGAGAGAACAATAATAATAATAATAATAATAATAATAAAGAAATAGTGGGAATAACAATAGTGTGCTAGCTATAAAGCTAGCCCACTAATAATATAAATGTGATATATTATGATATATAATATATATAATATAAATGTTTGGGCTCCTTCCGGGTTATGATATGTAATATATGTAATATAAATGTGATATATTATGATATATAATATACATTATATAAATGTTTGGGCTCCTTCCGGGTTGTTATGATATATAATATATGTAATATAAATGTGATATGATATATAATATACGTTATATAAATGTTTGAGGAGACTGGTTTGACTCGGCACGTCCCCCTCAGTGTGTGGGCATGTCGCCATAGCTTGATAACTACATGACCACCTATTGGTTATATCTTTAAATGTGACATTATGACAACTGTGCATCACCAAAAAAGGCTACAACATTAGAGCCAACAACACATTTTATGATATTATATATCATAATATATATCATCTAATATCCCACAGGAGCTTATAATATCATAATATATCATATAATATCCCACAGGAGCTTATAATATCATAATATATATCATAATATCCCACAGGAGCTTATAATATCATAATATATATCATATAATATCCCACAGGATCTTATATCATAATATCCCACAGGATCTTATAATATCATAATATATATCATAATATCCCACAGGATCTTATAATATCATAATATATATCATATAATATCCCACAGGATCTTATAATATCATAATATCCCACAGGATCTTATAATATCATAATATATATCATAATATCCCACAGGATCTTATAATATCATAATATATATCATAATATCCCACAGGATCTTATAATATCATAATATATATCATATAATATCCCACAGGAGCTTATAATATCATAATATATATATATCATATAATATCCCAACAGCAGGGGGTGCAAATGCCCCCCCCCCCCCCCCCCCCCCCCCCGCGGTAAAATATCGCCACTGCACACACACACGCACGCAGCTACACACACACACACACACACACACACACGCACTGCCACACACACACACACACACACACACACACACACTCACTCCGGGAGAATGCCGCCTAACATCTCACCTGAACGGCCGACTCTAATGAGCCTCCGACGGGTCAGACCGGCTCGACGGGTCCGGTGACGTCACGACATCTGGAGGATAGTTGCCTTTCACTCTCTCACACACACACACACACACACACATTTATTTGACTATGGCTCGTGGCTCCGTGCAGGTCGTTGGTGAAACTGGGTTCTCCTTTCTTTAAAACACGCGGGAAGAGGCTCCCCCCCCCCCCACCTCCTCCCCCCCCGGAGGACCATGGGGGAGTTCTGCGTCCCCTTGCTCCCCCTGTCCGTCATCCTCTCCCTACCACACCGTAAGTAGACCCCTCTCTCTCTGCCGCTCTCTCTCTCTCTCTTTCACTGTCACTGTCTCTCTCTCTCCCCCCCCTCTCTGTCTCTCTCTGTCTCTCTCTCTGTGTCCCTCTGTTTGTGTGTGTGTGTGTGTGTGTGTGCGCGTGTGTGTCTCTGTCTCTCTCTCTCCCCCCCCTCTCTATGGCGTCAGATTAGTGCCAAAATGCACTCGCGTGATAAAACATGCAGTCGGGCGTATTATATTGTTTCACACGCGTAGTTATTACCTGCGAGCGCGCAAATTCTTTCTGCGCGCTCGCGCACACTCCCCGAGAGAGGAAATTGAGAGCGAGCGAGTAAATCGGGGACTCGAGAGCATTTCCTCGTTGCTCTCACATCGGACAGCCTCTCGCAGCTCACGTTCTGCTCGCTCGAAAGGAATAGTTTTGGCACTTTGGGGGAGGGAACCCAGGCAGGGCGGGCTCTCCTGTGATTGGCAGTTTCTGAGGCGCGATATTTGATTGACAGCCTTGCTTTCTCTCATGGATGGAAGTCTGCTGGTGAACTCAGAGGTCTGAACGAGACAACGGCGTCAGGGCGGAGGTACCTTCGAGTAAGAAAGCCTTGGCTGAATTCGGGCATTTGTGATGAACTAGCTATTGGCTAGCTTTACCCATGGTTAACGTTACGGACTAAGTAATAACGTTCTAACTAATGTTGATTATTAGTTACACTAACACAATTCTCAGAAACATAGATGACATTTCACACAAGCCATAGTTTTCGTTCATCACAAATGCCTGAATTCAGCCAAGGCTTTCTTAGCTGAAGGTACCTCCGCCGCCCTGACGCCGTTGTCTCGTTCAGACCTCTGAGTTCACCAGCAGACTTCCATCCATGAGAGAAAGCAAGGCTGTCAATCAAATATCGCGCCTCAGAAACTGCCAATCACAGGAGAGCCCGCCCTGCCTGGGTTCCCTCCCCCAAAGTGCCAAAACTATTCCTTTCGAGCGAGCAGAACGTGAGCTGCGAGAGGCTGTCCGATGTGAGAGCAACGAGGAAATGCTCTCGAGTCCCCGATTTACTCGCTCGCTCTCAATTTCCTCTCTCGGGGAGTGTGCGCGAGCGCGCAGAAAGAATTTGCGCGCTCGCAGGTAATAACTACGCGTGTGAAATAATATAATACGCCCGACTGCATGTTTTATCACGCGAGTGCATTTTGGCACTAATCTGACGCCATACCTCTCTCAGTACGTTTACATGCACAGAAGAAACCCGATTAAAGCCATTGCTCGTCTATGCTCCGCAACTGGTCAACTGCAATTGTCCGCGTATACATGGCGGCGAGTAATCCGATTCATTGGCCGGAGCATGTAATGCCCCGGTACGATAGGTGGCGCTGTGCCCATTTCAACTAGTGGTAGTAGAGCCACCGGTTGACCCCTTTACGTCACCAGCAACAACAAACTCATTCGAGAAAGCGATGTTTCAGCAGACAGCTGTCAGTTCACTTCGGGTGATAATCATTTCTCCGCCGCTCCACTGTTCCTCTCGGTCGTATGCCGACTCGGTCGTCCGCGGAGCGGTCCGCATACGACCGAGAGGAACAGCGGAGCGTCGGAGAAACGATATGGACCCGAAGTGAACTGACAGCTGTCAGCTGAAACATCGCTTTCTCCTCCATGTCGCGTTTCAGTCTGGACTTCAGAGAGTCAAAGCCAAAGTTAATTTCCCCCAATTCCTTTTCCCCATGGGCGAGATAAACCCGATAGGAGTCTTTACTTGTTGTGGACCAGAGAGTCGGAGAACCCGACGCAGTCTGTAAGATTCATATATCAGAGAATACCGCCGTCAGTTCGGCCGCGGCGCAATGAATGAATAAAGATCGTAGTTATTTTACAACCTCGTTGATGAGCAACATTTAGAAAAACATGGACTTTAAATTCAGCCTTGGGTTAAATCGAAGCGTAGTGTGTACTGAATGCACGTTGATGAAGATACACTCCTATAGGCACGGCACCGCTTCCTCCATCTTCTGCGCCAGCTTTTTAAATAAATCGCCGACCCAAAGTTAGTTGACAGCTGTCTACTGAAAACATATTTCTCCCACCAGAACAGCCCTGAATGAATGAATAAAGGTCGTAAACACGTCGGGAGAAAAAAACATTTATTTTGACAGATGTGCCCGAAGTCACTACTTTACAACCTCGTTGATGACCCACATTTAGAAAAACATGTAGGCCTACTTTTAATTCAGCCTTAGGTGAAATGGAAGCGTAGTGTCCGCGTGCTTCCACCTTTAATGAATGCATGCCATGCGCGCTCCCGCGGCCGGGACACAATTCTTATAGCGCCACCTTTTTAAATAAATCGCCGTTTCTCGTTATCCCTTATCCGACGGCGACAACAACAACAACAAGACTATCGTCTCCTTCTACTTCCGGTTCACGGCCCCGGGAAAAGATCTCGAGCATGCGCAGAACGCAATTCAACGGATAATCCAATCCAACTGGTTACATGCACGGTTTAGTCGGCTATGGATCGCATAATCTAGGGGTCTTAACCTGATAATGAGAGGGTCGACTCGAACCGATTTTAACCTGATTAAGGTGTATACATGCATCTTAGTAATCCAATCATTGTTGGGTTAAGCCAAAAAGTCGACTTTCTTGAGTGTCATGTAAACGCACTGACTGTCTCTCTGTCTCTGTCTCTGTCTCTGTCTCTCTCTCTCTCTCTCTCTCTCTCTCTCGCTCTCTCTCTCTCTCTCTCTCTCTCTCTCTCTCTCTCTCACATATTCACTAACTCACCTACTACTGTCTGCTACTACTACTACTACTACTGTAAAGCGTCCATGGTATTATTATTATTATTACTATTATTATTAATAATACTATTGTTATTGTTAGTATTGTTTCTATTATTATTATTATTATTATTATATTATCGTCATTATTATTAATAATGTATCATCATCATCATCATCATCATCATCATCATCATCATCACTGTAACAGTTCACACTCCTCTGCTACCAGAACCACAGATTAACTAGATTTTTACTGTAACTTAGATTATTTTATTTTATATACACCACTAGATCTTATTTTATATACACCACTAGATTATCTTATTTTATATACACCACTAGATTATCTTATTTTATATACACCACTAGATTATTTTATTTTATATACACCACTAGATTATTTTATTTTATATACACCACTAGATCTTATTTTATATACACCACTAGATCTTATTTTATATACACCACTAGATCTTATTTTATATACACCACTAGATCTTATTTTATATACACCACTAGATCTTATTTTATATACACCACTAGATTATCTTATTTTATATACACCACTAGATTATTTTTTTATATACACCACTAGATTATCTTATTTTATATACACCACTAGATTATCTTATTTTATATACACCACTAGATCTTATTTTATATACACCACTAGATTATTTTATTTTATGTACACCACTAGATTATCTTATTTTATACACACCACTAGATCTTATTTTATATACACCACTAAATTATCTTATATTATACATACCACTAGATTATCTTATTTTATATACACCACTAGATCTTGTTTTATATACACCACTAAATTATCGTATTTTATACATACCACTAGATCTTATTTTATATACACCACTAAATTATCTTATTTTATACATACCACTAGATTATCTTATTTTATATACACCACTAGATCTTATTTTATATACACCACTAAATTATCTTATTTTATACATACCACTAGATTATCTTATTTTATATATACCACTAGATTATCTTATTTTATATACACCACTAAATTATCTTATTTTATACATACCACTAGATTATCTTATTTTATATACACCACTAGATTATCTTATTTTATATACACCACTAGATTATCTTATTTTATATATACCACTAGATCTTATTTTATATACACCACTAAATTATCTTATTTTATACATACCACTAGATCTTATTTTATGTACACCACTAGGTTGTTTTGTTTTATTTTATATACACCAGTAGATTATCGTATTTTATACACACCACTAGATGATTTTATTTTATACACACCACTATTATAACCTTTATTTATTCTCGAGAGACATTGAGGTTGCCCTCATTTTCAATGTCGTCGAGTTTACAAGCCATTAAAATATTGACAGTGGTGACAGTCAAGTGATGACATGACAATATACTGTACATTTAACAAGAAACAAGGAAGACAGTGATTACAAGTGTGAGTGATGACATGACAATATACATTTAATAAGAAACAAGAAAGACAGTCATCTGAAACAATTACAATTAGAAACACAGCTATCCATGACCAAGGTCCTAAATTCTGTGAGTGAAGGGAGTGCATCCAATCTCAGGATGCGCTGCAGCGCGTTCCAGGAGCTAGGGGCATCATAACAAAAAGCAGTCTTGCCAATACTCGTATAGACTCGAGGAACTTTGAGCAGCAGTAATGCAGCTGAACGGGTCATGTAAGTGCCTGAGTTCCATTCTAAAATATTTACTACATACAGTGGTAATTTGCCTAAAAGGGCCTTACTAGATGATTTTATTTTATATACACCACTAGATTATCTTATTTTAACGACAAAAGACATTTTTCAGATCGATAAAAGCGATCGATGGGGACATTTCGACCCTTGACCTTGGTACGTGTCCCACCCCGTCCCGCCCTCAACCCACGCCCATGGCGTGGGTTGCACTGAACCACTTGTGGTTGGACTGAACCACTTGCTGACTGCGTGCTGTGTGTTTAGACTCGTGGACGCTGCCCGCCCCGCAGGACATCTCCATCGGCTCCGTGAACATGCGACACACGCTCACCTGGCAGCCCCTAGCGGCGCTCTGCGGTACTGCAGCCCTGTACACCGTGCAGTTCCAGGGGTGAGTCACTATGCACACACCCAAGGCCTGGACACGTATGTAGTAGGCTAAATACAGAGCGTAAATACATACCAGGGGGGGTAGGCCAATGAAACGAGCACATACACATACAGATGTTATCGCCTCACTCCCGTTGGCCTTCAGAATAACATGGATTCACCTGGCCATAGGTTGAGATGTTGTGTCAGTGTGGTTATGGTCAAGGTGAATGTACTTAGTTTACATTATACTGCGGTACAGTACAGAAACTTGTAACCCTGAATTTTGCAGTTCGTAGTCGTCGATGTGCTGAATGTACTTTTGATCGTCAACACTTTGAGATCTGGGCCCAGTCTAGTCATTTTCATCATGCTGACAATATTTGATGCTTGTTTCTACGATAACTAACTAACTTTGCTAGAAGCCAGAGGCAGACAGGCAATTATCCACCAGAGGTAGTTTGGTTGCTGCCTTACAGCATGTGACACAAGTGGAGTGGTTGCCTTCAGCTCGATGGAGGGGTTGAGTCTAGATAGATGGAGAGATAGATTTCAGAAGAGGGTAAACATCGTTCACCGTTTCCTCGTCTCTCCTCGACAGTAGAAACCTTCTTGTTAATCTGAGGGCTCTTCTTCTTCTTCTTCTTCTTCTTCTTCTTCTTCTTCTTCTTCTTCTTCTTCTTCTTCTTCTTCTTCTTCAGGGAATTTGAGCGGACTATTTTCAACGACAGCTGGCTGGACGCCCCCCAGTGCCAGCGGACCCCTCACACGCACTGTGACCTGACCTCTGACCTGGGCTCCGACTCGGACTACGCCATTCGCGTCAGAGCCGAGTGCGGCCGTCTGACGTCGCCATGGGTGCGTCTCAATGGGCTGTTCAACAGGCGAGACAGTAAGACTGAGTTTTATCCTTAATTTACAATGCCTTGATGGCCATCCGGTTGTATGTATATATATAGTGTCATAATATAATATGATACAGAATAATATATGACATTAAGATGCTTCCATCGAAAGCATCGAACCCCTAACCCTGGCAGTGTTACCGCCATGTTCTCCCAGTTGCGCCACTTTCAGGAACTGTCCTTGAGGGAGCGTGGGTGATGTGCGGTCGTGTTTGCAGGGTCCTGGCATCTCCTAATGTAAGCGTGGTTTGTGTGCAGCGTTGCTGAGTCCTCCGGAGATGGCGGTGGCGGCGATGGGAGACGGCCTGCGCGTCTCGTTTGAACGTCTGCCACGGATGGCCAGCGTGAGCATCACCTTCTGGAGACAAGGCGGAGATCATGAGGTGAGGGTGATGGGGTGAGGTGAGGGTTAAAACAGAGACCGGGTTTTAGCCCTACCAGGTCCGTGTTTCCCCTCCAGGGCTGTGTTTCCCTACCAGGGTCATAAAGTTTCCCTACCAGGGTCATAAAGTTTTCCTACCAGGGCCCGTGTTTCCCTACCAGGTCCGTGTTTCCCTACCAGGGCCTATGTTTCCATACCAGGGTCATAAAGTTTCCCTACCAGGGCCGTGTTTCCCTACCAGGTCCGTGTTTCCCTACCAGGTCCGTGTTTCCCTACCAGGGCCTATGTTTCCATACCAGGGTCATAAAGTTTCCCTACCAGGGCCCGTGTTTCCCTACCAGGTCCGTGTTTCCCTACCAGGGTCATAAAGTTTCCCTACCAGGGTCATAAAGTTTCCCTACCAGGGCCCGTGTTTCCCTACCAGGGGCCTCATTTATAAACCTCTGCGTGAAACCCTCCGTAGAACATTGCGTACGCCCAAACCTCAGAATGTGCGTACGCACAAAATCATTCCGATTTATAAAACCTTGCTGCGCACACCTGTACGCACTCTTCTCGTTATAAATACCAACGTGCGTCTAATTTGGCGTGCGCTCTGCTCCTCCCAAGTCCATCCCTTAATAGTCCTTAAAAGGTCAATGCTAATTAATGACTTAATATTTATAAGTAGGAAGGAGCCTTTTCTGACCAATCATTGGATGGAAAAATGGCACCTTTTAAAAAGAAGGCGTTTTTAGGATTCGGAGATCGAAGTGCTTCTAAATGAGAACGCAAGTCTATTTTGTGGCTTATTTATCAAGCTCGTTATTTAAATGTTTAAAGTGATACAGTTGGTCTGGCCGAGGATTGTGATTTGAAAGGGCTGTAGTGTGTTGAACATAATGTTGCTTCAATTCATATTTCGTAATGGGTGCTTTTCATAAAATAAATATATAAATGAATAAATAACTCATGTGGTGCGTAATGTGCGTTGGGTCTGCAATGAGCTCCGGGGGTTACAGCGTCTTCTTCTTCTTTTGGCGTTATTGGCGGTTTGCAAACACATATAGTGCATTACCGCCACCTTCTTCCTGTGGTCGTCTCCGGAGTTCACTGTTTGAATAACTTTGCGGGAGCTTTACTCCAGGGTGAAAGGATGCGTAGAACTGCGCACTCTTTTCCGCAAGGTTTTTTTCTATAAATCACGACGTTGGCGGTGAAAGATGCGTACGCACATTTCAGCCCTGTTTCCGCAACATTTTCGTGCGCAGAGACCTTTATAAATGAGGCCCCAGGTCCGTGTTTCCCTACCAGGGTCATAAAGTTTTCCTTCCAGGTCCGTGTTTCCCCACCAGGAGCGTGTTTCCCTACCAGGGCCGTGTTTCCCTACCAGGGTCATGTTTCCCTACCAGGGTCATAATGTTTCCCCACCAGGTCGGTGTTTCCCCTCCAGGGCCGTGTTTCCCTACCAGGTCCGTGTTTCCCTACCAGGTCTGTGTTTCCCTACCAGGGCCGTGTTTCCCTACCAGGGCCGTGTTTCCCCTCCAGGGCCGTGTTTCCCTACCAGGGCCGTGTTTCCCCTCCAGGGCCGTGTTTCCCCTCCAGGGCCGTGTTTCCCCTCCAGATTGTGTTTCCCTACCAGGGTCATAAAGTTTCCCTACCAGGGTCATAACGTTTTCCTACCAGGGCCTGTGTTTCCCTACCAGGACCCGTGTTTCCCTTCCAGGGCCGTGTTTCCTTACCAGGATCTTGTTTCCCCTCCAGGGTCATGTTTCCCCTACCAAGGCCGTGTTTCCATTCCCCTCCAGGGCCGTGTTTCCCTACCAGGATCTTGTTTCCCCTCCAGGGTCATTTTTCCCCTACCAGGGCCGTGTTTGCCTTCCAGGAGCGTGTTTCCCTACCAGAGCCGTGTTTCCCTACCAGGGCCGTGTTTCCCTCCAGGGCCGTGTTTCCCTACCAGGGCCGTGTTTCCCTCCAGGGCCGTATTTCCCCTCCAGGGCCGTGTTTTCCTACCAGGTCCGTGTTTCCCTCCAGGGCCGTGCTTCCCCTCCAGGGCCGTGTTTCCCCTCCAGATCGTGTTTCCCTACCAGGGTTTTGCGTATTATACAGATTAAATGGTTTATTATTACCAACCGCAGGATCCGTTTTGTATTGAGGCCAGATGAACATGACCACAGCTAACCTCGTCTACAAGGAAGCAGCCTGAGGCTAACCCCTATGAGCATCAGGGTAGCATAGCTCGGCTTCTCCTGTTGCCGACCAACGAAGTGATCAAAAGTAACAAGACTTCCTCCTGCTGTTTCCTCCTGTTTTATCTCTCTTGTAATCAGAAAACGCACACTTTCCTTTGCGTCGCAGACATCGGTTGGCCAAAAGCTACCTGTTACCTGCTTCTACGTAATGCCTCCATCTTGTGGATGTTTGTGTGAGACGTTTGTGTACATCCCGTGTCCCCCTCATCGTACGTCTTTGCCAATCACAACACAGACTATTATATGTGAGCTGCAGGAGAAAATAATTTTGACGCTTTGGATGGTTTTGTTCAAGGTACAATAAGTGGGATTTGTCGTTGCGCTGGCGAGCACTTCTGCACCAGAAGTGCTCGCCAGCGGGTGAAAGCCGACCCCAGATTGATTCTCATTTTGGAACGAGCTTTGTCCGCTTGGTGTTTCGCCTCGCTGTATTCTCGTTTTTTCGGCGCCATGTCCGCCATTGTTGTAGCTTCCTCTTGGATGCGTGCTTATGATGTGGGATCCGCCACCTCCCACCCTGCGCGTATTGGCTGGGGGGTTGGCTCAGAAATGTCCAGAACAAAGAAAAATAAGAAAATCCAGGCAGATGCAGGGTCTGTGAAGATACAGACACCGCCACACACTTCTAGTGGGTCATAAGTGATGACTGAGAGGATTATTTTTGTAAAGTCTATACGTTGTATTTTTAGGAAAATCCTACTCATGGTGCCTTTAAAAATGTGGGCACTAACATTAAATACGTAGATCTTTACACTAGCCTTGTGCTCTTAGCAGGGGGTCACTGACTAGCCCCTGCACTCACTGGTGCTATCGATGTCCGCTCACCAATTTGAGTATCAGCACCATCGTTCTCGACTAATTGTACTGACTACGCATGCTCTGGCTTAGCGACCAGGAAGTCATCATACATTTTTAATTTTATTTTTGGGGAAATCTCATAATACATCCATGAGTAACGTGCATGTTCGCGTTCGGTGAACTACAAATGCACTCATGATTGTGACCAGGAAGTCTTATACTACATGGGGGTCTATCTATCGACTTTATACCATAAGCAGGCACGACCGATCATAAACAATAAGCTGTCAATACAATATAGAACCTTTTAGACGTAAATCAGTGAGAATCCTACACATTCAGGCTCGGAATGGCAATCTGTACAACCGGGCAAATGCCTGGTGGGCCGGTCCACATGTGGGCCAGTGGACTCCGAGATTTAGAATTTTTTTATATTTTTTAATGCCAAAATGTAAACGTTTTTTATTTGACCAGCGATCGCGCCCCCACCCCCCCATCGGCCGTCGCGCCCCCTCCCCCGTCGGCCATCGGTCCGGGGTATGTTACGATCGCGCCGCCCCCGCCCCTGCCGGTCGTCGGTCCGGGGGGGTTGTCGGTCCAGTGGTGGGCCGATCCAGGAGAAAATTGCCAGGGCCGAATTTTGTTCCCAGTCCGACCCTGTATACATTTGACGTAGTATAGTACAAAATCATATAACATTTACTTACAGACAAATAATGTCCAAAGCTCAAACGTTTTTAGACAGGATTTCCAGGAGCGGTATTCCAGCAGTGGTCTGTCTTAGTCCAGTGATTCAGGAAAAGAACAAAGCTAGACTTGCAATAACGTCCACTCATTCTAGTACCACCATATGACCACAGGGTGGTGCTATTCACCAAAGGCAAGATACACAAGAGTCTACACTGAAAACAACGCATTTCCTAGGGAAGGAAGAACACTATCCATACAATATAGCAGTGGTTCTCAAATGGGGGCGCCCCCACAGTTCCCTGAGCCCCCCTTCATGTCTGACCCTGGGTTCTTCTCACGCCTGGTCCCTGTCTCCAAGCCAGACGTCCACGTCCGTCCTCCTCGTGGAACAGACCCCGCTGCTCGTCGCCGCCCTGCAGGAGGGAGCGGTGTACTGCGTCCAGGCGTCCATCTACCTGGACGCACAGCGGAGGAGCAGCCCAACCCACCCACAATGTGTCGCCATCACAGGTAAGATACACACACACACACACACACACACACACACACACACACACACACACACACACACACACACACACACACACACACACACACACACACACACACACACACACACACACACACACACACATTTAAATGCTTTTATTTGGATCCAAACTTACAAGGAAGGGAAACAAGATCCAAACAATTTTGGTTAGAGACATTGACAGTGACGGGTTAATCAGCAACATGCATTTACAAGACCTACATGATAAGTTAAAATATTACACCAAACACTTACGGGTAAACAAAACATCTCTGTCTCCAGATCCGCATACTGCCTATGGTGGCTGACACAGAACAAAATTTTGCCAATCTTTTGGCTTCTTTCTTCTGTAGTCCACCCAACATCAGTCCTCTAACCAGATGTTTGTGGATATGGCCTAAGCTTCCGAATATTAGCGATATAAGTTTGCACTGGTAACCAAGTTGGCGTATACGGCTCACCAGTGGCTGGTATTTCAGTAACTTAGAGTAGTAGCAGGTGTCCATATACAAATCAAAGCAGCAACCCACCTCAATAATGAGGACATGTTTTAAAGTGTCATTTACAATTACGATGTCAGGAGTGTTTGCTATAGTTTTAAAATGGTCATTGTCATGTACATTGTGCTGGAACCAATTGATTTTAACAGCAGTGTGCTTAAAGGTCTTACAGTCATGTTCTTGATTTATTTTTCCTAGATCTTTTGCAACCAGGTCAACCAAACGATCATGCCTGGCCACATACAGTCATTTGTAGTGATTACATCCATTCAGAATGTGCGCAACTGTTTCATTCTCCTGTTGGTTTTGATGGAATATGCAGTATGGGTTGTGTTTTGAAGGGTACCATATTGCAAGATTGTATTTTGTTGGGAGACATTGCAGTCGGGCTTTAACCATAAAGATTAAAATATCCTCTGAAATGGAATGGTTAATCATTACAGAATGGGAAACCGAGTGATCTGCATAAGGCAGTGCTGCTAACTTCCCTTGCATTTTTAGGCTTGACCAGCGCTGCGTGTTCTGCGTTAGTCTGTGCTGGAGAAGGGTTAGGGTTACACACACACACACACACACACACACACACACACACACACACACACACACACACACACACACACACACACACACACACACACACACACACACATCCACATAGGGCTGGGCAACATATCGATATTATATCTAGATTGTGGATATTGTGATATCGTGATTTGACAAGTGTTGTCTTTACCTTTTAAAGGCTGCATTACAGCAAAGTGATCAGTGAAAATTAGATAATATTCTACTTTTCATTTGTCAAGTATTTAATTCACACAGGAGTATACAAAAATAGACTTTTGGTTATTTTATATAGACTATTTATACTTATACTTTTTCTATTGAATTACCAGAAAACATGCTATATCGTGATATATATCGTTATCGAGATATTTAATGACCTATATCGGAATAGAAGATTTTGGCCCTACATCCACATGCACCTATAGCTACACACAAAGACACACACACACACACACACACATGCCCATATCCACACACACCACCATGAATACATGCTTATCCATACACACACCTTCAGATGCACCTATACACACACACACACACACACACACACACACATTCATGCACACACACTCACTGGGTGGGGGGGTCCTTTAAAGTTGACCTGTGAAGCCCTTGGCGACTGTAACGGGGATAAAGGGTTATATGAATAAAGTTGACTTGACTCTGACTGTGAACCACCTGACCTCAGATCCTGAGGAGCCATGGAAGAAGCCCACTGTTGCCATGGTAACGGTGGTAGTCATGGCGGCGCTCCTGTTTGCCGTATTCTGGTCTGTGGGCCACTGCAAGGCAGAGGGCTGCCACGCCCACTTCCAAAAGGAGCCCCTCCCACTCTCGTTGGTGAGTTAAAGACAGCGCAATGTCAACATTTCAGTTCACTTATTGTTTAATGTTTCTGATATTATGTATCCATTTAATAAAGTATCTACAGTACAGTAATAAAGTATCTACAGTACAGTAATAAAGTATCTACAGTACAGTAATAAAGTACCTACAGTACAGTAATAAAGTATCTACAGTACAGTAATAATGTATCTACAGTACAGTAATACAGTATCTACAGTACAGTACTACAATAAAGTATCTACAGTACAGTAATAAAGTATTTACAGTACAGTACAGTAATAAAGTATCTACAGTACAGTACTACAGTATCTACAGTACAGTACTACAATAAAGTATCTACAGTACAGTAATAAAGTATTTACAGTACAGTACAGTAATAAAGTATTTACAGTACAGTAATAAAGTATTTACAGTACAGTACAGTAATAAAGTATTTACAGTACAGTAGTAAAGTATCTACAGTACAGTACTACAGTATCTACAGTACAGTAATAAAGTATCTACAGTACAGTAATAAAGTATCTACAGTACAGTACTACAGTAATAATGTTTAAAAACATTATTAAATACATTAACAGAGACGCCAGAGTACGCTCGCTGTTTCATAATACTATCTCTTTAATAACTTATTATTTGGTACATATTTTAATTGCAAACAGCCCACAAATCTAATGTTACATTTAAATGAGGACAAATGCACTTTCTGAGCGCTGTAACGATGTTCTTCAATTAGATGCTCTGTGGGTTTTCTGCAGCGTCCTGATTGGCCAAAGGAGCGACCGGCGTGTCCTGAACAGGTGGAGATCTGTGAGCCAATCACAGCCTTCGTCCTTCTGGTGGAGCTCACATGAGGACTGTCAGCTCCCACAGACAATGACTCTATACAGTATGACAGCAAATCCTTGCTAAAGTCAGACTGATTTGAAGACATCTGCAGGACTACCTGCTGTAATATCACACAACAAGACCCTGAGAGGAAGAAGTCAAGAGGACTTTCAGGTCTTGCGCCTCCGACAAACACATCTAAATAGTGAATTATCTCCGAGGAGTTTGGCTAGTAGCTCTTCAAAGAGCTCGTTGTAACTTAAAGTACCCAGAAGGTGTTTTGGTGTTTGGCGTTGGGATCCCATTTGTATCCCGTCTCTTTGAGGTTGTGACAGAAACACATTGAATTTGTGATAATAAACCGTTGTGTTGTCCTCAGACATGACATATCCTAGAAGTATGTGGTGTGTTGACCTCTTAACTACCACCCCCGTTGTTATGACGACTCCCGCCTAAATGACGTCTAAATATCAGCTGATAACGCAGTACCTGTGATGACCACATTCATGACGTGGTATCATTGGAAATGTTACACCTTGTTGTTCAGGTGGATAGTCTATCCATATGCTTGCAACTTTTCAATTATAAATATTAACAGAAACACAAAATACAATAAGTGTTGTAGTTAAGCGGTTTAATAGGAATTTAATCTGCTTTTGCCTCTGCAATATGAAGGATCTGTGACAATACACTCACAATAGCATTACATTACGTAAAGGTTGTTATTTTATCTATCTTGTCATTAATAATTGATCATATCTGTGCCTGTGAATATTTTGTATTGACACTCATGTTTGTATAATGTTGTGTTTTGAAGTCAAGTGGACCACACACATACACACACACACACACACACACACACACACACACACACACACACACACACACACACACACACACACACACAGTGTTTTAGCAATTGAGAAATTGCACCTTCTTTTGGCATAAAGGGGTTGAAGGGATGTGTGTGGAGGTGAACTGATTTTGTACTCAAAAGCGAAATAAACTTTTATTCATCTTTAATGCTCAGGTAACAACATTCATCATCATGATTATCATTTTGTAATTAAGCAATAAGCCACTTGAGGCAGTGATTTACAGTGACTTTAGTACAGCTAGGGGGGCACAGCCACATCAAATACGATCATTTATTCTCCAATATTCCTCCGCCAAGCAATATAGTTCCTCAAGACAGCAAAATGGTTTCCAAGCAACACAGGCTAGCATACAGGCTAGCATCAATAGCACCCATGTTATGTTAAATCAGAGAAAAAGGTTAAATGTGTTAAGTACACGTACGGTATGGGGGGCTGTTATTTCTTCTGTGGCCAGCGTTATATGCCTGCCTCATCTAATCGAGTAAACACAGCAACTATAGGACTATTATGAAGAATAAAAAGTGTTATAAACAAATAAGAATAAAAAGTGTAATAAAGAAATGTATTTATAGACAGTTACAGTCTCACAGCTCTTCAACAGTTTTATTGTGCCAAGTCAAACACTAACTAATCAAACACATCTATGAAATCAAAGTCTTTCTTTTCCATTGTTATCTGAGTTATACAGTATATAACACATCTATCCAGCACAATGAAGAGCGCTAATAATAGGTAGCAAACTCAAACTGCATAAACTGCAAAAGCGGCGCCCAATGCAAACGTATTTAATTTGGTCAGCTATAGTTGGGTTAATGACACCCGTAGCTCATTGTGCTTTTGAATGTAATTTGGTACAATATAAACAGACTGTAAAAATGATAATATAACATATTTGAATATCATGGAAGTAAAAAAAAAGAACGATTACTTTCTAAATCTCTGCGGCCCGGTGGCCAATGGTCCACAGCCCGGGAGCCGGTTAGCGGCCTGGTGGTTGAGAACCACTGCACTAGACTCTCCTGCCACCACATCTAGAGCAGTTTGACTCTTTTATTAACCTTCTCCATGGTTTCTGCCTTCTCCTTTATGTCCTGGAGTTTCTTGATACGCTCCTGGTAGCCGGGCGTGGCCTCTGACTTCTCTCCCTCTATCAGCAGGTCGATGTATTCGGGGGTGGAGAGGGGATTGGGCTTCAGAGCGATCTCCTTCAGCGTGTTGAGACATGTGGCTGCCTCCTCCATCAGTCTGACCACATCATCCTGCAGGTCGTCGTATTCCACCTTCATCTTTCCGATGATGTCCTGAACGGACATTTTTTTCTTTGTGGCCTCCTCGTACTTGTCTTTCAGATCCTGGTAGGTTCGTTTCTCTTTCACTTCCTTGTACTCCCAGCGGAACTTCTGGGTGGCATGCTTACTGTGATGGCAATTGTTGGGACATTGTGTGCAGTTACCGGACAATCCCATGGCATAACACATGTACGTAAGATCTAATTTTACGTGGCAGGGATAGCAGCAGGTCGTCTTGCATTTCTGACAGTTAAGGCTCCAATTTCCTGTTTTGGAAATGTCAATCTGAACAGGCTTCGTGCATCTGACTTCATACTCAAACTTCCCGGTGGCTGTGATCACCGCCTCATTTGTTTGGAGAATTTGAGATACTTGTTTAATCTCCTCAAGTTTAGCTAAACCCAATTTCACCTTCTTCTGGAGATTCTCAATGGAGTTCTCCAGCTGAGCTCTCTGTTTGAGCACCTCCTTGGTTAAGGTCAAGCTCTTGGTCTCAATGAGGTTCAGAGCAGAAAAGAAATGTTTCATGCTTTTGGTTCCCATGTCCCAGAACATTTTATCAAAGTTCCCTCCCCCGTCTTCTTCATCTCGCTTCTTGTCAGCAAACAAGGCAGAGCTATTGAAATTGAAGTGAATTGGTAAACCATCTTCACTTTTAGGACACGGGACCCCAGACTCATTGATTGCAGTGAGAACCGGAGGTGTTCGGCCATCTGTGAATGTCACCATAATCCGAATGTTCTCCGCCACATCGTTGCCAAATATGGAGAGCACCGAGTCGAAGATGTACTTCTGTGTCGGCGTCAGCCGAGCGAGAGACGCTTGGGCCACGAAGCAGATGGCGTCGATCTCGCTGACTCCATGTTGAGCTGAGAACAGATTTTGTAGCTGACTTATAATCATCCTGTCTCTCTCTATGCCTCTCGTGTCTCCGAAACCCGGCGTGTCCACAATAGTCAGGGAGTAGTCGATCTGGAAGCCGTCTCGGTGGTTGAGCTTGTACACGGTGACTTCAGAGGTCTGGCTGTGAGCCTGAGACTTGGCCGTGTCCTCGTCTACCAACTTGAATCTAAACCTATCCTCCCATGTGACCCCCAGGATGTAGTTGATCATCCTGTTGACCAGGGTGGACTTCCCCGCCCCAGTGGCTCCTAGAACCATGATGGTGCGGTTCGGTTTAGCAGAAGTCTTTGAGTCTTTTCCAAATCTGTAGCCCTTGCACCCATCTACTTTAATGGGACAGGCTTCCAGAGGGAGACTGTAAACCTCCAGAGGACCTGGATGGTCTTTGATCTTATTGCCTTCATTCTTAACAGCTTCTGCCAACCGTTTTATCTCCAGAGGTAACTTGACAACTGAAGTAGACACAACTACAGTTTTATCTTTGCCAAGGCCAGCTACACCACAGTCACATCTGATTCGGACAGTGTATTGCGTGGAGGGCTGCAGCCCTGAAATGATGGCTTTGGTGTCTGTGCATGTTAGGTTGTTCCATGTCAATTCTTCAGGTTTCACTCCAGGAGATGTTTCAGCGTACTCCAAGATGTAGTGCTCGACCTTTACCCCACGTCCAAGATCAGATGGTTTCTCCCATCTGACTGATAACTCTGTAGAATAACATTCCACTTGTAGTTTTTCTGGAGGACTGGGTGGTAAGGTTTTAGTTAAAGCGCTAGCCTCACAGGCCGGACCGAGGCCGACTGCGCATATAGCTCTACACCTGAACCGATACTCTTCATTCATCTCCAAGCCGGACACCGTGACATCCCCAGCCTTGCACTTCATTACTTGTTGCCAAACATTGTCTCCATGGACACAGGACAACTCAACAGTGTAGTGGGTGACAGCTGCCAACCCAAATTGAGGTGGGGAAATATTCAATGTTACACTGTTATGGGTTATGTCACATGTGATCATTTCTGGCTTCGAAGGTGGTTCAAAGTTGTCGTTGACTAAGTTGCTGTCCTTGTAGAGGTGGACCGTTGCACCTTTCTTCCCATCATCTCTTACCGCAGCTGTTAGAAACCTGATGCTTTTGTTCTCCTTGTTGGCCTCAGTAAAATCTTTGAAGAGCTTTATTTTCTTGTACATTATTTCATTTGAGAGGAACCATGCTTGTTCTTTTTCCACATCATAAGCACATGGCACATTGTCTGGTTCTGTTGTTTCATCCCAGTAGTTTGACAGAGCTGAAAGGTAAGGCTCTGGGGTTTCCAGTGAAGTAAGAACAAAGCACACAGTATGTCTGACATCTTCACTGTGGATCTCACGTTGCAGAGTGATGTGACTGCTGACGATCGTCATGTTGAGCATTTTGTCAATCAGAGAGCTGATGATTTGGATTTCATTCTCTTTGTAATCCATCCACTCATTCAGGTCATTACTGTTGAAGGGGGAAGAATGTACTTTTTTAAGGATCTCAGCAAGAACACCTTCCTCCTCTCCTCCTCCTCGGATCAGTGGGAGTTTCCTTGCCATGATGTTCTGGAAATCCAGTTTATACTGAGAAACCAGTCCTTTGAAAGCTTTCACCTTTTTGATGATCTGTGGAAATTGCTGGGTTGTTTTGCATTTTTCTACATCGTTGCATCTCAATTGCAGCTCACTGAGGTCCTCCAAGACATTCTGAGCATCCCTGATTAATCTCTCACTTATCTGTCGAACCAGTTGAGCAGCAGCAGAATCGAGACTCTTCAGTGGCATTAACCAGACCTTCTGAGGCACTGCGTTCTCTCCGTTGGTTCCCAATAGCTTAGGTAGACTTCGATAGACTTCTATTGCCTCCTGAAAAGACACAGGGTGTTTCTCAAGGTTAAAGTCCCCATGGAACTTGCAGGAGAACTTGTCAACATTTGCAATGTCCTTATCTATCATTTGCAGAGAACCTTGACCTTCTATCTTAAAGGTGGATGACTTATTGATCATCACCTTAAGATTGCCCTCGATGTTTTGCCGATCTTCCTTTTCCGACACCTCACGGTCAAACACAAAGAAGGCTTGTGCCCCATAAAGGATACCTGTCACTACATGTGTTGCTTGTCCTGTCTCAAACACATATGGATGTTTCACATTACCTCTGCCAATGTGATTCATTGAAAGCTGTTGGAACTTGGTGGTAGTTTTGTATTTTAGTGTCACTCTAGCCTGATTTCTGGAAATCTTACAGTCTGAGAGATATTTGGCAGAGCCTTCGACCTCAACCAGTCCACAAAGAAAACTGGCTTTCAGTGAAGCTTCAACATTCAATGCAGAAGATTTGTCCTCGATGGATTCAGATGCAACTATCTCAAAGTCACTTTTGGGTTGGGATCTTTCATCTACTTCTTTCTCTAAGGCTTCCCGGTCCCAAAGTGTCAAGGCTGTAGAGGAAGAAAAAAGACAGCAAATCAGAATCCTAGCGCCAGAATACGTCAAAAACCTTAAGTTATACATTTTGATTACCAATATCAGTTTATTGTTTGCTACTGAAGGCCAGTGCTGTCCCATGAAAGATGTAGGATGGAACAGTCTTGATAGGCTGGTCTATATTCTGAACATACAATGTCTGTTCAGAATATATTTCTGCAGAACTGAATCCTTGCTGTGCGCGTCTCCCCAACCATTCTCAACACTTCTTGCGGATATCTATTTTTGGAAACACCACTTCTCGCGTGTGTATTCATGACTAAACGTAGTTTGGAGGCCAGACAGACTCGTTGGGGATTCCTCCTTGTGAAAACAACTTCTAATGTGTGACCCCCGGTCGCCCATCGGTCATGTACCTTCTACCAGACCAACATCAAGTCCTTTGCCTCTAACCCGAGGAAACTGTTTTCCATGTTCTCTTCTCTCCTCAGGCTTTCACTAACCTCGGCGTGGGACAGGAAAATCAGCTATGCTGCACAACCAACACCGCGATGGCCCGATCCTGCAGAGTTGCTCTCTCCAACAATCCGGCCCTTCTAATGAGGGAAGCAGCACAGCTCTTGGTCCAAGTGTTTGCCATCTCCCACCTCGACTACTGCAACTCGCTCCTGGCTGGACTCCCTGCGTCAAACCTCTGCAGTGTATCCAGACTGCGGCAGCACGACCCGTGTTCAACCTACAGAAGTTCTCCCATTTGACCCCCCTCTTCCGCGACCTCCACTGGCTCCCTGTAGCAGCTCGCATCAGATACTTATTGCTTTAATTCGCTTTGGACAAAAGTGCTGCTAAATGCCTAAATGTAAATGTAAATGTGGTGTGAAACCCACTTCAAGATACCTGATGACAGTCGTGTAATATGTGCAGTACAGTGATCTGAAGACTTTGAAAGTCATGTAGTGTGTATTGGGCATAATGTGCAGCATGGCCCATTTAAAAATAATATATATTATATATTATATTATTATATTAGATTTATTGATGCATAATGTGTTCATCACTTTAATGTTGAAGCTGGTAAAGGTGGAGCTCATCTTAATTTATTTATAAATATTAATATATACATATATACACATACATACATATATATATATATATATATATATATATATATATATATATATATATATATATATATATATATTACTTTACATACTGCTGGGTAGCTTGTTAATGTCCTCCTGGGGACTAATAAAGCCTTACTGTGCGTTCACACTGAAAGCGCACAAAGAGGAATCCACCTTGTCCACTCCACCAAAGTCGCTTTTGTCGCTTTTGTCACCCTTCAGAATATTCGTTCTTGCTTCTAAATTTAAAGGGCCAGCACGCCACATGCGCTAAACACCACCACGCAACTACTGCTGTAGCACACAGTGGTGCCTTAATGCAAGGGCTTACCCGGGCTTCAGCCCAGGGCCTCGGCCAATCAGGGGCCTCGGCCAATCAGGGGCCTCTTAAAAATATATATATTTAAAAAATAGATGATAAACGTCCGTATTTGCGGTGTCATTACTCTGCTCTACAGCGGCATCTGCTGGAGGAGGTGGAGGGAGGCCCCCCCCCTTCCCCCTTATCTAAACAAAATAAATGTAATAGCGCAAACAAAAATAAATTTGAATCTCAACGTTCTAGAAGTTGAGTTGAGCCGGTCAGAGGACAAAAAGAAAAGATGAAGCGGTCACACCCAAGCGGATCTCAGAAAAGAAAGAAACACATACAGGATCAATTATATAAAGAAAGTTTACCAAAAGTGAAAGATTTCTTCTTCAAAATATCAGAGATCACTACCAGCACCACCATCACTAGGCTATATCCTATAGCCTTTTCCATGTCTACCATTTGATTCAATAAATGGCAGAGAGCCAAAGATCACTTCTCGAGTCATTATTTTGTTTTAACCAAGATACAGTAGGCTATATGCAAGCTATATACGGTTCAATCATGCAGGTTGGTGTGGGCTATTTGGCTATATTGCTGTTGAGAAATTGATTGTGCAATTGGCGGGCGGGTGGGGGGCCTCAAAAAATGTCCATAGCCCAGGGGCCTCAAGTGCTATTAAGGCTCCCCTGGTAGCACAGCCCAGTTACCGACATCGTTGATCACGGAAAGTTACTTGATGGAAAGTTACTTGATGGAAAGTTACTTGATAAAGTCATTAAAAACAGAATTACTCCCCAATTATACCATGGTCTGGGTGAATGCTCGATTCTGATTGGCTGGAGGGTGTAGGTTAAAAAGTGTTTATTTACACCTAGGAAAGACGTCGACGCTATTAAGACGCTATGGCCATGTTGCTTGGCAACGCCTGCATACGGGAGATATTAAATAGTCTGATCGACTTGTAAAAATAAAAAAACCCTCACGATTTTAACACTAAAACACATTAAAGTATTATTAATTGATTAAATATTTCATTCTTTCGTAAGTGACCATGGTTAGGAGGATTTGAACCGCCTCCGCGTGGCATTATCCCTTACTTACTCCCCAATCATATTTACGGAAATGCGACATCTTGGAACGAATGTTTGGTAGGAACTAAAGTTACGCGGGTTGTTTTCTGGGACAGATCTGACCGAGGGACGACGGCAGAACGAGACATCCCCATTGGCTATCGATGTATTTTCCACCTTTCCCTCCTAGACACGTCATAGCTCATTTACATAAAGTTGTGGATTTTTAACTTTTTTTATCCTCCTAAGTCACCGAGTCCGCCCGCCTCCGCCTATTCCTCTTTTCCCTCTTTGTCCGCCTGGCTCCCAATACACAATGAATGACTTCCGGGATCATTTTCCTCTTTGTGCGCTTTCGGTGTGAACGCTATTGATATAATAATATAACTTAATAAAATTAATACATTTAATAATAAATGTATTGATTATATTTTGTATTCTTAATCTCAATAAATACCCCTTTTCCACCAAGGCAGCTTGAGCACCGGTTCAGAGTTGGTGCCTAATTGCGAAGAGCGGCACCATCTCTTTGCTGGTCTACAACCAAGAACCGCTTACATCAGGGGCTGGAGGCGGGATTATGGTGACCAACAAGACCAACTACAACGTTGTGACCACCATTTTAAAGAAACACAGAGCTTCACTATGGAATCACATCGATTACTATCGTAACAGATTTGATGTTCGTCCCTGATTGTATCCCTTTGCTGTAGGAGAAAGGGGCAGGGAACCCCAAGGCGGGGGGGGGGGGGGGGGGGGGGGGGGGGGGGGGGGGG
>JAOPHQ010004916.1:0-70432 GCA_030340625.1 Merluccius polli
CTCTGGGTGGAGTGGGTAAGGGAGTTTGGGCGGATGAAGAGCATTTCAGATTTATTGCAGCTGATTTAAGTTGAGCACGACAACTCACTCGATGATTTTGGACAGAAAGGGGAGGTTGGAGATGGGCTAGTAGTTGTTGGGGGTGTCAAGTCCAGGTTTTTTTTGTTTGGGGGTGACAGAAGCGAGTTTGACGGCAGGGGAGATGAGGTGAATGGACAGGGAGGAGTGGATTATATTGGTGATGAGTGGGGAGAATGTGGGGTGGCAGGCTTTCACTAGAAAGGAGAGGATGGGGTCGAGGGCACAGGTTGAGTACTTCATGCTTGTGACTATGGAGGATAGGTTGGTTTCGGGGATTTGAAGCAGCCAGCTTGATTGTGTATGGTGTCAATTTTTGTTTGGAATATTGATAGAAATTATTTGCATTTGCTGGTGGTGAATGAGTTGGAGATGGTGTTCATGGATTTGACGAGTTTGTGGAGTGAAGCGTTTTGGGGTTGGTGCAGCCAGATTGGATGGAGTAGTGAGAGGAGCGCGCATCTTTATATTGTTGTTGGTGCAGTTTGTAGGCATCCAGGTGGACAGTGAGACCAGAGTCATTCCAGTTGACGGCCCTTGGCTTTAAGATGGCGAAGGGGATTGTTGTACCAAGGAGGGGAGTGTGTGAAGGAGACATGTTTGGTTTTTATGGGCAATGTCATCAAGACAGGAGAAGAATGCATCATTGTAGGTGTTGAGCAATGGGGGAGACACAGTGAGAAGTGAGGGTAGAGTCTAAGATGGTGTCTGCCAGGATGGAGGAGAGAGAGGAGGAGTTGATGGACTGAAGTTCCAAAATGTTTTGGTGCGTTTATGTTTGACGAGCAGGGTGAGGATGTCTAACCAGGGTGATAGACAGAGGTGGGAAGATCCAATAGTGCAAGCTTTAGGGAGAGCCCCCAACAGCAACACCAGCAGCGGTTGCAAAGCAAAGTGGTAACCAGAAGATGGAGTTATGTAGTCCAGAGTCGGGACCCTCGGGAGAGTCGAGACGGAGTAATCAGGCTGTGCACGGGTGGGCCTGGTGTGGCAGCAGAGTCCAAACACTTTATCGGATGCAGGTATGCATGCAGGTATTTAACGACAAACATCCTAAAAAGTCGTGATCGGGTAGAGAAAGTGTCCAGGCAGAATGTGACAAAAGATGCAGATGGTTGAATTTGAGGCAAGAAAAAAAGTCTTAGAATAAAGATAGCTAGAACGCAAAAAACAAAGATAATCTGAGATAGATAAGTGGTAAACAAACAACCCCAGCGTCCTCTCGCACACCGAAAGAGATATCTAAACATTTGATGTTGTTCATTTTGTGCTTTAATTGCAAATAGTAAACCAAAAAGTGCCTATTGACATTTTAACACTGCATTGTTGTGTGATGAACATTTTATGAATGCTTTTGTTTTTTTGGACTGGTTATAGAAGTAGGAAGCAAGATTTTACCTCCCTAAGGTAGTGGTGGGAATGTGGGAAAGTGGAGATCAGGCAAGTCTATCAGCAGTACACTCTCAATGCCACAAGAGACATCATGGATACAAAGAAATCAAGGACATATTAAAGTACTCAAATCCAAAAAGATGCCCTAGCAGACCTACTTGCCAGGATCAGACTACAACATTTTTGTCTTTCACAATGGTCAACCGCACCCATGTTTGACCACAACGCATTCCATCTTCACAACTTGGCGTCAAGTTCACCTAGGATCGGGGAGGAGGGGTCAATATTTAATTCATCAATGTCAGTGTACACATCATAGGAGTTGTCAGACAATGCAACAACGGTCCAAAAATTCAAACGAGCCAGACTTTGTTTTGGGGTGTTGTAGTGCGTCCCAGATAGCATATCGCAAGCATTTGACCGTGTCACACTACACAGGGTACGACATTCCAATCTGATGTTTATAATCGCTAGCGATGAAGCTGAATGATGGCTGAATTTGTGTAGTCTGATCCTAGCATAAAGTACATGGAGCGTTGGTCATGTCCAAATTCCAGAACAAAGCTCTGAAACACACACCATCTAAGTTCTTTAGTCTGGAGAATGTTATGACCAGGCTAAAATATCATAACAAAGATAGGAGTTCACACATGATTTAAAGGGTTAAAGTAATATTCATTTATCCAAAATAACAAATATAAGAATGTAACCACAGCTCATGCAAGCAAGTACCTTGTACATTGATCAAATAAACAACAACAACACAAATGTCACCTAAATGGAATTAACACTGGACCGTAGTCTTCGTGTGGGTACTGGCAGGGGGTACTTATGCACTGGTTCCTTCAGTGTACCACATGGCAAACCAGAGCCACCTGAACTGCAAAGTGCTCCCAAGGTAGTCTCTGTCACCCCTGGACCTCCACCTGCGGTCCCCATCACACTAAGAAAAACAAAAACTGAATGGTCTCCTAATGAGAGCAGCCACTAAACCTAACAGTGAATGTACCAAGTGTATGGATCAATTTACCAATCACAGCTAGACACACCTAGACAGACACACAAAAAAACAATGGGGACGACAAGCTCTCATCTACATTGGCCATCAAAACCCAAACCAAGGCAAAACAAAAGAAGATGCATGGTACTCCCAAACAAATATGAACAAATCAGCAATCAAACCACCTAACAACCGACTAACCAACTCATCACCCCACCAACCAACTAAATCACCCGACCTGCCAACTTAATCACTGAACCAACCAACCAACCAACTAATTAACCAACAAACCAACCTACGAATGAAACAACAAACCAACAAATGAATCAGCAGACCAAACAAACTCACTTTGTTACTAAACCAACATACCAAACAAAACCAAATTAACTTTTGGATGAGCCCCAACTTTTGTTACGACCAGGCTCAAAGATGGTAACAAAGATGGGAGTCCACGCATGATTTAAAATGTAAAGGGAGGTGGATGGGTCATTGGTGTTAGATGAACTCAATGCACTACAAAGCATGGAGGGAAATCTCCAGGCATTGATGGTCTTCCTGTTGAATTCTTTTAACCTTTTTGGAAAGAGACACGTGTTAGGTTTTCCTTTTGACAGAGATCCTCTGTTTCCTGCCCAGGGACTACAGATGAAAATTAGCTTATAGCTAACTCTGGTACTGCTAATGAGCTGTGCATTGTCCCTGCTAAATAAACAAATAAATACATGGACATGGACATTTTAGTTGTTTTCAATAAAAGTTTTAATGGCATGTTTTTACCTCAAAGGCTGTTTAGACCCTTTTATCTAAGAAAAGAGACCTTCAGGAAATAAATAACTGCCGGCCTGTATCTCTGTCACTGGCTCCCTGTAGTACACATGTATCAAACACAAGGCCTGGGGGCCAAACCAGACCGTGCTATCATTCGAGTTTTCAATTCATTTTGGCCTGCATCTTTAACTAGAGAGGCAGCCACATGATTCATCGCAAACTGCCATGCAAACAACTAACAAAAAATGACCAAAATGACATTAGGAAATGCACCTCGGTCTGCAGTTTTAAAAAGCTTCAGACGAATCTTTAGAGAAAAGAAAATTGCATGCACATGGTCAAGAAAAGTAGATTTGATTAAGTGTTTGGAGTCATGTCACACACTGACTCAAATGTTGATATTTAGCTGATAAAAAGGAACTGTTTCACTTTGTCCCTTCAAAGTGAGTCATTTATTTCTTGTTAAATAGACATTGTTTTTGATTAAATCGGTCTACTTACTGTATCACCTCCTATGGCATTCATTATATATATATGGCCCTCAAAGCATTTTTGGATGTGCCCCCCCCTGCATAGAATGATTTTGACACCCCTGTTGTAGTAGCTTGCATCAGACTTAGAACAATGGTACTAGCCTACGTTAGTCAGACCCCCACGCCCCAGCTCGAGTGCTCCGCTCAGCTACCTCAGCTGGCCTGGCCTGACTGGTACCGCCAGCAAATGTCGCACAGCAAAGTCACAACTCTTCTCTGTTTTGGCACCACAATGGTGGAACAAGCTCCCTGCTGATGTCAGGACTGCAGAGTTGTTCACCAGCTTCCACAAGAGACTCAAGACTCACTTGTTCAGAATTCACCGGGACTCTGCATAGCCTCCTTCCTCTACTTACCTGCCCCCCCCCCCCCCCCCCCCCCAAAAAAAGAAAAAAAAAACATTTTGTATGTTCGTACGTCAAAGAAAAATTGTACTTAGCATCGTGTAGCATCTTACCCCAGCTATATTTGTTGTATATGAGGAATGGGTTAACCTAGCAATTATGAGTGCTTGAAACTTGACATCCTTACTGTACCGACAGCGATATATTGTTTCACTTCTTTCACTTTCTTCTAAAAAATGTACGTATTGTTAGTCGCTTTGGACAAAAGCGTCTGCTAAATGCCCTAAATGTAAATGTATCTCTCCTCTGCACCGATTATAATCTCCTGTCCAAAGCCCTTGCAAACACACTGAGGAAGTGTCATGGAAAAAATAATCCTTCTTTATTTTACTACTGGTTTGCCTTTGTATACAGTGCCTTGAAAAAGTATTCATACCCCTTGAACTTTTTCACATGTTGTGACCTTACAATCACAAACTTGAATGTATTTAGTTGAGATTTTATATGATAGACCAGGGGTTCTCAACCTTTTTCAGGCTGGGCCCCCCCAAAACTGGTTCATTGCAGTTGTGGGGTGCGCACAATAGTAACACACCGCGGACCTACGACCGGCAGGGGGGGGTGCGCGGTGTGTTACTATTGCGCTCTCAAAAAGGAGGACAAATACGCGTCCGGCTTGATGCTGCGCCGGACGCCGGACAGGGCTTTGAAAAACCGGACAGTCTGGCCTAAAGCCGGACGCGTATTTGTCCTCCTTTTTGAACCCGCGCCCCCCCGGGAGAGTGTCCGCGCCCCCCACCGGTTGAGAACCACTGTGATAGACCGACAAAAATTGTGAAGTGGAACGAAAATGATATATGGTTTTCAAAATTTTAAACAAATATAAATCTGAAAAGTGTGTTGTGCGTTTGGATACCCTTAAATACAATCTAGTGCAATCAATTGCCTAATTAGTAAATTGACTCCACCTGTGTGTAATTTACTCATAGTATTATAAATACACCTGTTCTGTGAAGACCTCAGTGGTTTGTTAGAGAACACTAGTGAACAACAGCATCATGAAGAACAAGGAACTCACCAGACAGGTCAGGGATAAAAATGTGGCGAAGTTTAAAGCAGGGTTAGGTTATTACAAAATATCCCATCTTTGAACATCTCAAGGACCACTGTTCAATCCATCATCCAAAAATGGAAAAAGTATGGCACAACTGCAAACCTACCAAGACATGGCCGTCCACCTAAACTGACAGAGTGAGCGAGGAGAGCACTGGTCAGAGAAGCAGCCAAGAGGCCCATGGTCACTCTGGAGGAGCTGCAGAAATCCACAACTCAAGTGGGAGAATCCGTCCACAGGACAACTATAAGTTGTGCACTCCAAAAATCTGGCCTTTATGGAAGAGTGGCAAGAAGAAAGCCATTGTTGAAAGAAAGGCATAATAAGTCCCGTTTGCCACAAGCCATGTAGGGGACACTGCAAACATGTGGAAGAAGGTGCTTTGGTCAGATGAGACCAAAATTGAACTTTTTGGCCAAAATGCAAAGCCTTATGTGTGGCAGAAAACTAAAACTGCTCATCATCCTGAACACACCATCCCCACTGTGAAATATGGTGGTGGCAACATCATGCTGTGGGGATGCTTTTCTTCAGCAGGGACAGGGAAGCTGGTCAGAGTTGATGGGAAGATGGATGGAGCTAAATACAGGGCAATCCTGGAAGAAAACCTGTTGGAGGCTGCAAAAGACTTGAGACTGGGAAGGAGATTCATCTTTCAGCAAGACAATGACCCTAAACATAAAGCCAGAGCTACAATGGAATGGTTTAGATCAAAGAATATTCATGTGTTAGAATGGCCCAGTCAAAGTCCAGACCTAAATACCATTGAGCATCTGTGGCAGGACTTGAAAATTGCTGTTCACAAACGCTCTCCATCCAAAATGGCTGAGCTTGCGCTATTTTGCAAAGAAGAATGGGCAAAACGTTCAGTGTCTAGGTGTGCAAAGCTGGTAGAGACATACCCCAAAAGACTTGCAGCTGTAATTGCAGTGAAAGGTGGCTC
The DNA here is from genome assembly GCA_030340625.1 of Merluccius polli. NCBI lineage: Eukaryota > Metazoa > Chordata > Actinopteri > Gadiformes > Merlucciidae > Merluccius > Merluccius polli. Next base: position 6,173 of record JAOPHQ010004916.1, read on the forward strand.
TACAAAGTATTGATGCAGGGGGGGCTGAATACAAATGCACACCACATTTTTTTTATTTGCTTAAAATTTGGAAACTATGCATCATTTCCGTTCAACTTCACAATTATGTGCTACTTTGTGTTGATCGATCACATAAAATCTCAATAAAAAACATTTCAGTTTGTGGTTGTAAGGTGGCAAAATGTGAAAAAGTTCAAGGGGTATGAATACTTTTTCAAGGCGCTGTACATTCTCCTTGCACCTAGATAGCTCCCTTCCTCTCTCCAATTGAAAGGTGTTACGTTAGTTAGCATTTGCATTGCCACTGATACTGAGGCCATGTCAATTTCCTTTGACGTGGCAGTAGATTGCAAAATAGCTTGGCCTCTCCTGCCAGTCTCCACACTAATATCAGATTTACATGTTAAAGTTTGTAGTTTGTAATTGTAAAATCCTTCGATGTGACTGCCCAATGTCCCTAAAGAATCATGTACACCCATTGTCTCTCTGAAGATGCTTGATAAATCTTGCCTGTGTGTCTTCTCATGATCATGTTCTATTAAATCAAATACTTTGTTGTCAAGAAGTGTATTACAATAAATATTTTTTCATCAGGAAGTTACTGGGAGAGCTAATACACCAGGACCAGACGTTCTGCATGCCTGGTAGGTCTATCCTAGATACTGTTGAATTCATTCAGGATTTATTTGGCCCGGGGGGGGGGGGGGGCGCGATCGTAACACACCCCGGACCTACGACCGGCGGGGGGGGGGGGGGGGGGGGGGTGCGCGCGATCGTAACACAACCCGGACCTACGACCGGCGGGGGGGTGCGCGTGATTGTAACCCACCCCGGACCCACGACCGGCGGGGGGGTGTCTCTGGTGGGCCGGATTTGGCCCGCGGGCCGCCAGTTGACGTTGACTGGTCTAGAACTCCACTCTTCAAGCCTAGTGTCTCAAAAAGGAGGACAAATACGCGTCCGGCTTGATGCTGCGCCAGACGCCGGACAGGGCATTGAAAAACCGGACAGTCCGGCCTAAAGCCGGACGAATGGCCACCCTAGTCAACATTAGTCAGACCAAAGTTTATCCAGATTGGACAATAGGGGGTGCTATAGCAATCGACTGAAAATGCCCATTTTGGACGAGTATATCTCCTGACTCCTTTGACCTACGGTCATACAACTTTGTACACATATGTTTCTCCTCACAATGAACACATTTTCCTCAGGAACCCATAACGCATAAAAACATGGCCCGCCAGAGGCCCAAATTAGTCCAATCACCCTTAAGGGGCCAAAAGTCAAGGTTAACTTAGGCCAATCATCACAAACTTGGTGTACTAAAAGAAACATAGTGTAGCACTTCTTTAGATACTAGACTAACAATCAATCAATATTATCGAATGGACTAATAGTAGGTTCGGCTTCTGGAGCAAAGTGAATGTTTAATCAAAAGGACACAGGTTTACGTTAAATATAGGGTAGGCTTTATATAGACTTTTTTTTAGAAAGCAAATAAAATATATATCTCAATTTCAGCCTATTAACAGATTAACACAAATACAATTATACAGTCCTAACCAATGCTACGTAATAAACCAAACAATATATTACCGCAGGGTAATTAATCACACAATAACAGCACAGTTAACATGTATTTCAACCAGAGGACACAAGGTGGATATTCAGCATATATGCACGCAGGCCCTACTAGACTGTGAGGTAGAGTTTATTTAGTTCATCTAGATCTGGATTCCAATGGAAAAGCTTGCCATCTTCAATGTAATCCAACCACAAACAATGAATCAAAAAAAATGTTTGAGACGAACACCAGACACGAACACCAATGGCAGTGGCCAGTCCAACCAGGATGTCTGATGCTACTTCTTGGTATGGGAAATCTCGAAAGTACCGCCGGTTGGCGATCTTTGCCAAACTAGTTGTCCCACGAATGTTATATAGCGTTTCAGACATTTCAGAACAATGTTCACAAATCAAAATCACATCTTAGCTAAATATGTACTGGATATATCTATTACTATAAACTTAACTTCACTCTCATCTCCCTCGTAAGAAAAGAACGTAAGCAAGATTGATACAGGTTAACCAACTCACGCAACAATATTATTGCCTATTTGACAAAACAGATTTAAAACACTAACAATTGAACAGATTAGCCAAGTGATTGAATCACTTTTCCATCACACATTCATGTTTTTACATGTTATTATATATATACGTATATATATATATATATATATATATATATATATATATATATATATATTAGGGGTGGAACGGTTCACAAAATCCACGGTTCGGTTCATATCACGGTTTTGGGGTCATGGTTTTTGGTTCGGTTGTTTTTTTTCTATTTTTTTACACTCCAAAATACCATGTATCAGAGCCTATAGCCTAATAATTTATTTTATTTTATTTTATCAGATATTCTTGAGGACATGTCATACAATCATGCAAAAACTGAAATAATGAGGCAGCTTGATTAGGGATTAAGCACATCATCATCACAACAATCTTAAATTCAAGTGAAGTGAGATTTTGAAACAGCAAGAGGAAAGACATTGCTGCATTTACACGTTTATATATTTATTTGGCAAAAAGATTAACAATTTTTTGCCTTCTGCAATGAAAATGCACTAAATCACTAAAATACAACAGCAATCACTGAACTGACTGAAATTGGATACATTTATCTCTGACAAACATTGTATCCTATAAAGTAAAAAGAGGAAAATTGCTCTTAAAGCTCTGACTCTTGAATTAGTGCAAACAAAATAATTTAACTTTCCTATTTTTATGGCCACATTACAGGCAAAGGGCGTCAACTAAAGTGAAGAATAAACTCAGCCAGCACTAGACTTTCCTTTCTTTAAAATGAACACAAAAAACAATGTCAACAACATTTCCATTCCCTGATTGTCAGTTCTTAATAGAAACATTAGTTTTTCCACTTGGAATTAAAGTGCAGTATCTGAAATACAGTCAAATAAATATGGCTGGATTTTTTATCAAAAGTTAAAGTGTCAGTGTGTTAAATAAATAAAATAAATAAATAAAAACATTAACTGGCAATCAAAATAAAATGCACCATAAATCAAACTAACACACACTGCACTGTTTCAAAACAACACTGCTCTGTTCATTCTATTGTCAAGAAGATCAGTTGGTCTACATTTTCTGCCGCAAGACGAGATCTACTTGCAGTAACAATGTTCCCTGCTGTTGAGGAAACTCTCTCACTTGGTACAGATGTACCTTGCAATGAACATAAATATCCTCACATTGCCAAGTTGGCACAACATTACCACACAGTGTGGTAATGTTGTGCCAACTTGGCAATGTGAGGATATTTATGTTCATTGCTTTTCCACCATGCAAGTGGAGGCTTGGTGGTTGTTTCCTCTGTAGTAAAGAACTCTCCAAACAGCTCTGCCATGGCAGATTTTTTCTGGGGAGGTGATGAATCCGATGCTCCTGGCTCTGCTGCTGAGGATGAACTGGCCACCTGGGCTTCACTGGGTTGACCCTGTAGAAGCATAGTAATAGCATAGTAGTTTTGACAATATTAATAACAAAAAAAGCTTTCAAGATCAGTTGGTCTACATTTTCTGCCGCAAGACGAGATCTACTTGCAGTAACAATGTTCCCTGCTGTTGAGGAAACTCTCTCACTTGGTACAGATGTACCTTGCAATGAACATAAATATCCTCACATTGCCAAGTTGGCACAACATTACCACACTGTGTGGTAATGTTGTGCCAACTTGGCAATGTGAGGATATTTATGTTCATTGCTTTTCCACCATGCAAGTGGAGGCTTGGTGGTTGTTTCCTCTGTAGTAAAGAACTCTCCAAACAGCTCTGCCATGGCAGATTTTTTTCTGGGGAGGTGATGAATCCGATGCTCCTGGCTCTGCTGCTGAGGATGAACTGGCCACCTGGGCTTCACTGGGTTGACCCTGTAGAAGCATAGTAATAGCATAGTAGTTTTGACAATATTAATAACAAAAAAAGCTTTCATGGCAGCAAAGAAACACAAATGTTCTTGACTTAATTAAAAAAACATACATCAATATGATTATGATAATTGATGACAAATTACATTTAATGTAGTTATATACAAAATGAAATCACAATACCTGCTCTTCATTTTCCATAATGTCTGTGATAATATCACTGAAGATTTCCTGACGAGACGCTTCCTCCAGATAAGGCAGGGACTTGAACCTTGGATCCGGGCTCTGTGAAGATAGTTCTGAAGATCAGGGGCTCTGTATCTGTCTTGCAGGTCTTTGGTGATGGCTGCCCTAGCATATCTGATGGTGGGACTGTCCTCATCACTTGGGTCATGGATTTTATTATCATCTTTTGCAGAGGGATGATCGTTGACACTGAGGGTGATGTTTCTGTGCTCATGATGGTGGTCACCTTCTTCAGAGGTTTGATAATCTTAATGAGGTCGTCTGCCAGTTTGGCCTCACTGTCAGTCAAGATGGCAATGTCCTTGACATTCTTCTTGACATCCTTGTCCGTTATGGCAGAATAGATGGCAGCCTGCTGTTCTACATAACGCTCCATCATGTCATAGACGGTGTTCCAACGAGTTGGGCCATCATGTATTAGTTTGTGAACAGCTAATTTCAGCATCTCCTGCTTAGTTTTCAGGACATGGGCAGCTGTTGTGCTCTGGTGAAAAAAACTAACCACCTTCCTCATCATCCCAAGGAGTCTTGAAACTTGATTTAATGAGACTGCATTCTTGGCTGCAAGGTTAACAGTATGTGCAAAGCACTCTATCTGTGGTCCCAGTCCAGCTGTTGCATTGACTGCATTCACGGCTTGCATTGTTGGTAGCAACAGGGATTGTGCTGTTGGCTCTTTCTAGTTTCCATTCTGTCACTGCTTGTGTCAGTGCTTCAGAAAGATGCTCACTTGTGTGGCTTTCATAAAGCGGGCGAGTCTGCAAAACTGAGCTTTTCATCTCCCACTCCGAATTAATGTAATGAGCAGTCACAGTTTCAGTGGCCCTGGAGGTCCATCCATCTGTAGTAAGAGCCACGTAAGCTGTGTTGGACAATTCTTTGACAATTCGTTGTCGTGTCCCTTCATAGAGTTCGGGAATTATTGTGTTGCTGAAGTGATGGCGGGACGGAATATTATACCGCGACTCAAGCACTTTAATCATGTGCTGAAATCCTGCATCCTCCACCACGGCATAAGGCTGCATGTCTTTGGCTATAAACACCCCCATTGCTTTATTTATGGCTTTTGCCCTGTCCGACTTCTCCCCTTCTCCCCTGTTTAAAGGCTGCGGGGGCAGAAGTTGCAGTTTCTTACCCGACTCTCTCTTCCTTGTGCCGTCAATTGTCACACTGGGGTGATGTCTCCGCAGATGCGCTAGCATGTTGGAGGTGTTGCCGCTAGCATGAGTAACACGTGTTGTGCAGTGCTTGCATACAGTCACACTTTTGTCCACCAACTTTTTACCGCTGTCATCATGGGCTACAGGAAATGCAAAATGCTCCCACACGGGAGAACGAAACGATGCTGCTGGCGCATCCTCCAACTCTGGGGCTCCTCCTGTGTCTTCTCTTGATATTTTTCCAACTTTCCTGCAGCACTTAACAGTACACGCCTCCTCGTACCAAATGAAAAAAAAAACTGGAGTAAGCCTTGCGCCAGTAACTGGGTTACCTGGCGCAAGGTGTACGCTATGTTGCGCGTCATAAACCGAACGGTACACACGCGTCCCGAACCGTGACAGAAAGTCATTGCTGAAAACATGAAAAAAGACTGTATAACCATTTAATGTTGAATTGTGGAGTTAGACCATTTTTTCTATTTTTCACCAATTTCGCGTTCAGGATTTTATGTGGGGCTTAAAGGGTACATGATGTTGTAAGCACTAGACCTTAGCATTGCCCCGCCCCTAACAGCCAGAGCGCAGTTGCGTCACTGCTCAATCGCTAGTTTGACAGTTATTAGTTTGACAGTTACTATTTGACAGTTGAGAGAGGCTCTGCCCCCCCCCTCTCCCTGTGCGGAAATGGGTGTGGTTTAGTGCCTTCAGTGGACACGCCCCCAGCGCCCCAGAGCTGAGAATAATGCTTATTGTTTTCATGATTTTGAATCCGACTTTTAGAATCATTCAAATTTGGCTGTAAGTGATTGTGTACTTTTGCTTAACTCACCCTGCACATTTTAATCGGCTGTTCTATTTCCGATAAAGCTTTATTCCACCATTCAAAACAATATCGCCACATCCTCCAAGATGTTGATACTCTGAGGAAGATTAAGGCAGTGTAGCCAATCATATAGGGCTGACATATTTATGAAATATAAACCACAGACAAACGTAACTTTAAACCCTCACTTTCTTTAGTTTTCTTCCAACTCTCCCCCGAAACCACAGCCAAGCATGGATCTGCATTATTTTTGATAATTGTACTGTGCATAGAAAGCAGCTGAGAAAATGCAGAGAAAATTCTGGACTAAATGGTTGGCGCTTGAGCTGTGAGCTGTATTGGTGATTCTTCATCACTTCTTCAACTTTACTTTTTTATTTATTTACTTTATTTTATTCATTGTCATTCCATATTCTCATTCTGTTGGGCAGCTTTTGTGCCCTTGCACTCTCTCTGAGTTTAAGGCACTTTGACGACAGCTGTTGTCTGCTCCTTTCAGATCGCTTGTTGCATCTTGTTTATTAAGATCTCCCAGAATTCAAGGGGCTGTTGCCACACTGTCCACGTAGTGAGCAGACATTTTGTCAGCGGAGGCCTTTGCGTTATGCAGTGTAGACAAGCATCCCAACAGGCCACTGTTGATGTTCTTAGTACAGAAATAGAGACGATCAGGCCCAGATGGGTGTTGGTTTCAGTCCTGTGTTTGATCCGGGCTCAATCTGTCCAGGGAACCCGGCTCTGCTGTCAGAACATTCAGCTTCACTGAAAGAGATGTTCCTTTTTAAGCATGCAGCATACTTCAAAATAAGTCAATTTTTTTCAGCTGGCCGACACTGAATAAGTTCTTTGTGGACATTAAACTTGTTTTATACTCAATGCGGTTTCAGCAGTGGCAGTTCTAGGGGGGGGGCCAGCGGGGGCCAGTGCCCCCGTAACTCTGAGTCCGGACCCCCCTGTGGCCCCCCCCGAACGAGGAGTCTGCATCAATAATAAAATGACGGTGTGCCCCTCTAACACAAAAGCCGGCCCCAACCTGGCCCCCCCATTAAAACTGGTCTAGAACCGCCACTGGGTTTCAGTTTAATCACTGAACATTCCATTAGTGGGGTCTCCATGGAGATGGGAAATGCCTTGAATTTTTGACCAATCTCATACAATGTTCGCATTGCCTTCATCTGCAAATGTTTCGGGAAGTTACAAAATCTTGGAGGAGCAAGAAGTGCCAAAAAATAAGTTTGGTGTGGTATGGGTTTTCTCTGCAATTGTGTAATTTTGTTCTTGCAAATTCTTTTCCACAAGAAGTATGCTGCCCAGTTTATGTTTAACCGGTCAGAACCAGAAAACAAGAAAAGGACTATAGGTATTATGGGATGTTAAAATAGTAGCAAACATCCTGGATGATAGATGTAATCAATTACTACCACTACTACTACTAACTGTCTTACTCTTTCTTTTCTTTTTTATTTAGTCTTCATCTCAAAAAAATCAAGATTGAATTGTGATTGATGTTAATTTCAACATTGACATTGGTTGTCGTTTGGAGATTCTTTTATGAGACATTTAATGGTGAAAATGTGTCTGTGTTTATGAAAATGCGTCAACTCATACAAGCATGCATGGTTTCAAAATCATACACACCTGTAGTATTACACACTCTACAACATTTTTAGCACTGTGAGGCTGATGGTTGAGACCATGGACGTCACTAGCAATTGAAATGATCTGGGGCTGTACCGACGACCGACGGGGGGGAGGGGGTCGGTAATACACACTGAACCTGTCATGAAGAGGCCATGACGGGCTGCAGCATGGGCCGCACTGGTCAAATAAATAACTTAAACATTTTGGCATTAAAAAAAATAGAAAATAAAATCCGAGTCCACCAGCCCACATGTGGACCGGTCCACATGTGGGCCGATGGACTCGGATTTTCTTTTCCCGCTAACATGGAGGAGGCGGGGTTATGACCTATGTGGCGGGGTTATGACGAGATGTTTTGGCTTCACTTTTGAAGAGCTGTCATGCCATCCATCTTTATATACAGTCTATGGTTGAGACTGGGAGATTGTTGTTGTTTGTTGTTGATGTTGCTCCTCAACACACAGTACAAACAAATACACACAGCATAGGCACTGCGAATCTAGCACCTCAACACATGCTTAAAAGCACATACAGCAATACAGCTGAATGTACACATGCATGTGAACTCGTCCAAATACATACGTATGAAATGATCTCTTAGAGGCTGGAAATGGAGAGAGGAGAGTGCTCTCAGCTCAGACAGGAAGGGAAAAAATGGTGGTTACCATGGAAACTGTCTCCCTATTCAGTTGAGGGGGAGGGTGGATGGGTTCTGGAGACACCAAGTAGGAGGGAATTTCAGGAGGTTGAGTGCATGAATTCACCGTCTTGGTGCTGTATTCTGTGTGTTCACAGTACAGAGGAGGGTTATCTGGGGTAACCAGAGAGCTGGGGTGGGGGAGTGTTTGAGTGGGAAATCGCGCAAGATAATTACACGATAGTGCATTAAATACACACACGCACAAACATACATGCACAGTACACATACATGTATACACCTGTGTAAAGGAATTTGGCATACTCAAATATGACTGACAAACCATTGTTACAAACAAATGGTGTGTGTGTGCATCTGCCTGTGCATGTGTTGTTGAAATTAACTTGATGACATCTCAGTTCTCACTACGGACTAATAAGTAATCAATCAATAATTCAATAAATAAAAATCAGAATAGCTACACAATGCACTCCTCTACCACTATTCAGTTGACTCAACACAACTTTGTGTCTGTACGATGAGATAGTACTGAGGTGTAGTACTATGGAGAGGTAGTATTGAGGTGTAGTAATATATAGAGGTAGTACTGAGGTGGATTACTATAGAGAGGTAGTACTATAGAGAGGTAGTACTGAGGTGTAGTATACAGAAGCACTACTGAGGTGTAGTATTATAGAGAGGTAGTACTGAGGTGTACTACTATAGAGACGTAGTACTGAGGTGTAGTACTATAGAGAGGTAGTACTGAAGTGGAGTACTATAGAAAGGTAGTACTGAGGTGTAGTACAGACCAGCATCCCAGCGCATTCATCACAATCTCCAGGGATTTTAACCAAGTCAGTCTGAATAAAACACTGGCAACGTTCTCCCACTTTGTGAAGTGCCTCACTAGGGAGAACAAAACACTTGACCTGTTATATGCTAATGTTAGGGACACCTACATCTCTACAATACTCCCCTCCTGGGCAGATCAGACCACAAACTAGTCGATCTCAAGCCCATGTATGCAGCAGCACTCTGTGACCAGTAGGACTGTGAGGAGATAAACACAGGAGGCTGATGAGACTCTGCAGGACTGTTTTGAGATGATGGACTGGGAAGTTCTCTCAGGGAAAGGACAATGATGGTCTTTCACATTGCATCTCAGACTACATTAACTTCTGTGTGGAGAACATTGTACCTACCAGGAGGGTGCAGTGTTTTCCCAACAACAAGCCTTGGGTTATACAAGTGACCTAAAGGCCTTACTCAAGAAAAGAGCATTCAGGTCTGGTGACAAGGAAGAACTGAAGCAGGTGTAGAGAAAGATCAGGGAGAAGCTGAAGGAGAGCAGGTACACCTACAGGGGGAAGATGGAGGACAGCCTGCAGGACAACAACACAAGAGAGGTGCGGAGCAGTGTGAGGAAGATCACCGGTCATATGCAGGCTAATGACCCACAAGTGGCTGTAACCAGTTCTTCAACAGGTTTGACTCCGGGGCTCATTGTCTCCCTCCCCCTAGCTCCACTAACGACACTCCACTCATTCCCCACACATTCACACCTCTCACATACTCCTTTGTCCCATCCAGCACCCGCTGCCTTCCCCCTCCCCCTCCCAGACATTGGATGATGCCATCATCTACCTGCTTCACAGAGCTCACTCCCATTTAGATAAGGCTGGCAGCACTGTGAGGGTCATGTTCTTTGACTTATCCAGTGCATTTAACACCATGCAGCCCTCACTACTGCACGATGAGGATGCAGGTGGACTCCCCCACTGTTTCATGGATTACGAACTACCTGACCAACAGACCACAGTTTGTACAGCTGTCAGACTATGTGGTTAGCAGCACGGGTCCTTTAGCCTGGTTCCGCCCACCTCTGTACTTCCGCTCAATTTTCATTTCACTTCAGTACTAGGTCTGGGAGTGCTGTATGTTAGAACGATTTCTTTTTCCCTCAAGTTTGTCCTTCCAATCAGTGAACAGGAGGCGCGGCCTGAGAACAGTGACGTATAGGTCGTGCGCGTATTTCAGTTATTGAGCGGAAGTACGGAGGCGGGCGGAACCAGGCTAATGCTCACTGCATCTGCCGTTTGTATACAGTGTACTGCGCGCAACGTGGTTTCCGGCGCATGAAATACGTCACGACCAAACGTTAGCGATTGGTTAAGGCAGATCCAGAGTGGCACTGGGCAGAGCCAATAGGTTTTAAACTTCAACAGCACCCGCCTTCAAGTGAGAAATCATTTGTCTCTATAGCAGTTCTAGACCATGAGTATGAATGAAATGAGTACGAAGGTCTAGTTAGGACTAGGCTACGGGTCCTTCCCTTCACCCTCTATACCTCAGACTTCAGTCACAACACAGATACGCGCCATCTGCAGAAGTTCTTGGATGACTGCTGTTGTAGGATGTGTCAGGGGAGGCCAGGAGACTGAGTACAGAGGACTCGTGGACAGTTTTGTTAAGTGGTGTGAGCAGAACCGCCTGCTAACTGATGACTAGGAGAAAGTGGTGGATTTTAGGAGGACTGGGGTCCCCCTGTCTCCTGTTTCCATCCAGGAAGGATGTGGAGGTGGTCCTGAGCTATAAGTACCTGGGGGTGCACCTGGACAACAAACTGGACTGGTCTTGTAACACAGATGTCCTGTACTAGAGGGGCCAGAGCCTGCTTTATTTCCTGAGGAGACTCAGGTCCTTTGGCGTGAACATGTTCTACCAGTCAGTGGTGGCCAGCGCAGTGCTGTACGTGGTCATATGCTGGGGGGACAGTATCAAGAAGAGTGACACCAAGAGCCCGAACAAGCTTATTAGGTAAGCTGGTTCTGTCCTGGGTTTCACCCTGAACACTGTGTAGAAGGTGTCCAATAGGAGGATGCAGACCAAACTGCTAGCTGTGGACAATCCCTCCCACCCCCAACATGACACTGTGGCAGAGCAGAGAAGCTCTTTTAGCAACAGACTATTAGAACTACGTTGCAATAAGGAGCGCTATGGGAGATCTTTACTGCCTGCCACAAAAGGACTATACAACTCCTCCTCCAGCTGGCTCGATCGGGGGGATCAGAGTCAGTCTGGGGGATGTTAAATCAAACTGAACTGTTCTCACTGTTGATAATGTTTCAGATGTCTATTTTATTTTATTCTATGGTCCCTTTATTTAGTACATAATGTTTCAGATGTCTATTTTCTTTTATTCTATGATCACTTTACTTTGTTGTTGTTTTTTTGCGATGTGAGCTGCTGTAACGCCATAATTTCCCTAGGGGATTATTAGAAGTATGTATGTATGTATGTATGTATGTATGTATGTATGTATGTATGTATGTATGTATGTATGTATCTATCTATCTATCTATCTATCTATCTATCTATCTATCTACAGTACTATAGAGTGGTAGTACTATAGAGTGGTAGTACTATAAAATAGTAGTGCTATAGAGAGGTAGTACAGAGGTGTAGTACTATAGAGAGGTAGTACTGTGGTGGTAGTACTATAGTGGTAGTGCTATAGAGTGGTAGTACTATTGAGTGGTAGTACTGAGGTGTAAGGAGAACCAGTTGTGAGCTGCACCGTGGTGTCTGATCATGTTGATGTTGGTATATTGATGTCTGTCACAGGTCTCCTTCTGCTGGATCTGCGTGTTGTCTCTCTCAAAGAGCACCCGGGTGGCACACAACACATCCTCCTCGATGCTACAATTTAGTGCCAACACACTTGCCTATATGCGCTAGGGTAAACCTAGCCAGCCTTCATGTTTTGTGCCCATGTCTCTTTTCTCTTCTCTCTCCTCATCACTCCCTCCTATCCCTTTCCTTTTCCTCTCCTCCTCTCCTTATTCCTCCCCCCCATTCTCTTCCTCCCTCCTCCTTCCCCTTAATATCCCTCTGTCCTCTTTCCTCCTGTCCTCTCTCCTTCCTCCTCATCCTCCTCCTGCTCTCTCACCTCCTCTCCTCCCTCACTCTGCTTTTCTCTCATCTCTCCTCCCCTCTCTCCCTTCGTCCTCTCCCCCTTCCTCTGATCTTCCTCCTCTCCTCCTTACTCTCTCCTCCTCTCAGAGCTTCCATATGGTTGGGAGAAGATTGATGATCCCATCTATGGCAGCTACTACGTAGAGTAAGTGTCCCTGTCCCAAGCTCATCGCTTTGTAGCAGAGCGGAAAAACACATTTCTATTTACATGATGTTATGAATATGTTATAAATGATGAATGAGTGTCTTGAGTGTGGAGTCTTGATGTTTTACATTAGTTGTTGTTCAATTGGTTAAAACATTCAGAGTGAAACGCTAGCTAGACTTATTAAATGACTGTTAAGAACTGCTAAGAACAGCAGTTCTTAACAGTACAGTACTATACAAACAGATGCATTTCTTATCTATGTTGTATATCTGTTTTTGCGCATTGGTTTGCAACATATCTAGACCATCTCAACAGCATTGATTGATTTACAAAGTGGAGGTTTAAGGTGAAGTTTCTAGGTGAATAATGTGTGATTTTTTCTTTTCAGCCACATCAATAGAAGAACCCAGTTTGAGAATCCGGTGCTGGAGGCCAAAAGGCGACTGGATCAACAGCAGCAGATCCAGAGCCAGGGTCTGTCCTCTCTTCCTCTGCCCACTATTTACAGAGGTACCGCACCCTGTCCGTCTCTACCGTAGACTGTAAAACATGGATGTAGCATCCATGACATCACCTTTTGGTTTACACACAACCTTTATGAGGGTGTAGATTTGCCTTTGGCGTGTTACCAGTCTTTGTAACCAGCAGCGTTACAGCATAGTTACTCTGACCATAATCACACAAAAACAATCTCTAACCTACGTTTAGACATGAGGTAAAATATGTCTCAATGTAACTATCGTTAATGTTGAAATATAACCATTTTGAACATTATACATAAACTTAACTACCCTTTAGATAACACCCAGACATATCTAAGTACCAGAAATGAAACTAGTCAAAACTGTTGCATACTGCTAACCTGTCTGTCTGTCTGTCTGTCTCTCTCTGTCTCTCTTGCCCGCCCCTCTCTCTCTCCCCACCCCCCCTTCTCTCTTTCTCTCTCTCTCCCCCTCTGTCTCTCAACAACAGAGAAGCCTCTCTTCACCAGGGACCCCACCCAACTGAAGGGCAGCTTCCTATCCACGGCACTCCAGAAGAGCAACATGGGTTTCGGCTTCACCATCATCGGCGGTGATGAGCCCGACGAGTTCCTGCAGGTCAAGAGCGTCATCCCCGAGGGTCCCGCTGCGCAGGATGCCAAGATGGACACAGGTACCCAGGGTTTCCCACCAAAAAAGTTTAGTGGAGAGGGAAGTGCTTCCAAGGAAGAGGCAAGCAATCGTCTAGGGCTGTACTCTAACATTTGAAGAGTCGAATAATTGTTCTGCGTTGACTAAAATTCTCTCTCATTAAACAGCATATACAGGCTACTGTAGGCAATATTTGAGAGTTGAAAAGAGAGAGCAGAAGAGATCAAGGTTTTGAAACCAATCAGAGAAGAGATGTCCTGATTGGTCAGAAATTAGTTGGGAAATTAGGTGGGAGCGGTCATATACAGTATATATGCCACTTTGTGAGGGCAGTGGAAGCGTAAAGGTTAGAGAAGCAAGTTTGTGACCGGAAGGTTGCCGGTTCAATCCCTGGACCGGCAGGATAATTCTGTGTGGCAAAAGTGAAATAGCAACACTTGCCCCTCCCTCATTAGGTGCCCTTAGCAAGGCCCTCAACCCCAGGCCCTTGCGGACTTCGTGTGCTTTAAGCACATTAGAACACAAACAAAACTAGGGATGCATCGATTTATCGAACATACATCAGTAACGGCCAATATTCGTGTTGTTGACTGCCATAGGCCTATCGGGAAATAAGTTGACATTCACCGAATGCAGCAGCCAATGTTTATCTGTTTTGTCACATACATTTTGTGTTGGTTATTTGCGGTCTGACTTGCCGTTCGGGATAACATCCAACAGGTTGTAGGCTACTATAATACCACCTGGAGCTTTGACTCTCAGCCCGAACCCAAAACTGCTGATGGAATGTCGGGCTCGGCACAGGCTTGGATCGGGCTCGGACACATGAAAATGTCGACATTTAATTAGCGGGTCATTTGCTGTTTGCTCTCACTGTCTCACACACCGTAAGCTGCTAGTATAATGCACAACTACACGTCACACAAATACCCTAGATATTACAATGAAATAATAATACATTAAACTTGTATATAGCGCTTTTCTAAATACTCACAGTCGCTTTACAGAGTGTGAACGCAAACAATGGCGGATGTAAAGAAGAAGTTGTAAACGGGAATATAGTTTGTCCAAGAAAACATCAGGAAATCCAGAGGTATGGGACAACGTTGATTCAGTTGTCAACAGTGACAACACATGTATGTGTGTGTGTGTGTATATATCAGAGGTTGTGCAAGATTGGATCTTGTTTGGGACACTTACACCACAGACAGTTTGAAAGAGTCTACCCGAGAAAAGCGAGGCACAGGTGTACGAAGGAAAGTATCAAGTCATACCAAGCTTCCTGGCAATTGGATGGACTTCCTTCGGGACTCAATGAACAAGGAGGAACTGTTTGGTTTTTTGACTTCCAAGATTAAAGAGTTTAGCTGGCCACAAGACAAGGCTGTCTACGCCACATCAGGGCCAGCTGTGGTATCCATTGGTTCCAGCAGCCCCATGAACAACTGCAATCAGGAGGAAGCAGACACGAGGCTTGTAGTCCACATTCTTCATGCACTGGAACAAGGGGAGACGAAGTTCCTGGTACGTACAGTGGATACAGATGTCATTGTCATACTTGTTGGCACCTTCCATGACATGCTTGCGACTCAACCTTTGGTCGACATCTGGGTTGCTTTTGGTATGGGCAAGAATTACAGGTTTTACCACATCAACACCATCTGTGCAAGCCTCGGGGAGTCACGATCAAAAGGCCTACCTGTGTTCCATGCATACTCTGGCTGTGACACGACCTCTGCATTCAATGGAAAAGGCAAGAAGTCAGTATGGCAAGCCTGGCAGTCTTATGAAGATGTTACAGAGACATTTGTATTTCTGGCCAACCATCCCTTCCAGCAGCTCGAACTGGATGATGAATCATTCCAGAAGCTCGAGAGACTGACTGTTATTCTGTATGACAAAACCAGCCCTTTGACCTCAGTCAATGAAGCAAGAAAGGAACTTTTCTGCAAGAAGAATCTGGCAATGGACAAATTGCCACCCACCCAGGATGCACTGCTCCAGCACCTGAGACGAGCAGTGTATCAAGCAGGAATCTGGACTACCAGCACACAAACACAGCAGGTGGTTCCTTCTCCACAACAGTATGCCTGGAACAAGGTATCCAACTTATGGGTGCCTGTTTGGATGACAACTCCAGAAGTTTCAAGAGCGTGCAGGGAGCTCATTAAATGTTCCTGCAAAGGAGACTGTTCCAACTGCAGCTGTGGCAAAGCAAACCTGGACTGTTCACCACTTTGCAAATGTAAATGTGTTCTGGACTTCTGAGAGTGTTAACTGTTTTTGAATAAATTCTGAGTTCTTTCCTGCATTGGGTCTGCGTTTGAGTCCCTTCCTGCAATTCTTAACACAGGCTGGACAAAAGCACCAAACATGCCCTGCTGCCCCCTCCCCCGAACTCCCCCTCCCCCACAGACTCTCCCCCACCCTCTGGTGATAAATAATGTTTGAGATATGGCACGACATGTGAAAACTATGGTGGCGGACAACACCAAAACACAGATATTGTACCACTAAACACCAATAAAATGTGTTAAAATCATTAGTAAGAGCAACCATAAAAAAAGTCTAGGCTTGTTTTTGTTTATACTAATTAATGGATCTAAAATGTATTAGATGTAATTCGTTTTTAATATAATTACACCCTGTCTGTGGACAGAAATGGGCCGAATTCTGAAAAATGGGCCCGAATTCTGAAAAATACCCTTAAATATTAAATAGGGAGGGGGGAGGGGTGGCTCCTAGGCTAAATTTGACTACTAAGCCCTAAGGAAGACCCATGCAAAGTTTGGTGCTTTTGTCCAGTCGGTATCGGTATTTTCGTTAAGCCACCTGACTAATGGTCTGCTACCTGATCATATCCATCCTTACCCTTCAACCCAAACACAACCTTTTTTAGTCTAACACCCAAACCTAACCCTGTTGGATGCATGAGAATAATAAAGTGTGTGTACGGTTGCACTCTATAGTGAATCCCTAGCTTTGATGGCTAGCAGGCATTAACCAGCATTAGTGTTAGCCAGAGGTAACACTAGCCAGCATTACTTTTAGGTCTCTGTAGCATCAGCGTTAGCGTTAGCCAGTGGTAAGAATTAACCAGTGGTAGTGGTAGTGTCGTGGAATATATGAATTATACAACACATAAAATATACAAGCTTCTATAGTATAGTTAATTAAATAAATGTTTGTATAAAGCAGGGGTATTCAACTAAAATTTCAAGAGGTCCAGTGAGAGAAAATTTCCTCAAGCGAAGGTCCGGAGCCTTATAGTTGTATCAACATCTGCAACTGACTGTTAAATTAAAGAAAGTACAATTCAAAAATATTTATTGTCACTAATCATTGAAGTATACATGTGTACTGTCTCTCCCTGTCTCCCGTTCACTCGTCTTCTCTCCCTGTCTCCCGTTCACTCATCTCTCCGTCATCTCTCCCTGTCTCGCGCTCACTCATCTGTCGTCTCTCCGTCGTCTCTCCCTGTCTCCCGCTCACACGTCTCTCTGTCTTTTCTTCTTACTGTCTCCGGCTCACTTGTCTATCCGTGTAATCTCCCTGTATCACTAACTTCCCTTTCCACCTGCCTCTCATCTCGATCATCTCCGTATTATTCAGAGTCGTGCTTTTGTTTACATAAATTTGATTGGCTGAGCAGCGTCACGTGGGATACTTAACTCACATGCAATTGGTCTGTAAGGTCCGCTAACCAAATGCCGTAAAGACTAGAAAAGCTGCGCTGGTTAAAATAGAAGCGCCCCGTCATAATGTAGAATCCCTCAATAGTTTATTGATTATAGGTCTGGGTCCGCATAGGACGGCGTCTGGGTCCGGACCCGGACCGCGGTCCGCCTGTTAGTGACCTCTGAAAGTATCTTTGTACCTAGAGATATCGCTCTTTCTCTCCCCAATTGAAAGGCATTAAGTTAGTTAGCATTCACATCAGTGGAGCCACAAAACTGGCATTGAGGCCATGCTAATCTACTCACTTCTTTATTGTGTAGATTCCTTTAGTTGTCTAGCGTTTACATGTCTACCTCCCCCCATAGTGTATTGCAAATTAACTTGTCCTTTCCAGCTATGGCCAACACTTAACTCTCCACGATGGTCAGTACCCTCACCTTTTGTTACCTTTGTTGTTACTGCAACATGCTCCCATGTGTCTTTCCATGATCATGCCTTAATTAAATTAATACTTTGCTATCAAGAAGTGTCCTAAAATAAGTTATTCTTCATCAAGTAGTGTTAAGTGTCAGAATTAGCATTAGGCATTGCTATAATCAAGCAGTGGTAAGGTTAGTCAGCTGTAGCATGAGCTCGGAAGTGTGGTGGAACTGCTGCAGGTCTCTGGCTGGCTCTGGTTCTCCTGGAGAGCTGGAGTCCTCTAAACGGACTCGGTCAGCAGTGCTGATATTCCTCATCCCTCCTCTTTCACACCTCCTGTGGTTTCTTGATGTGCTCCTCCTTTGTTTTTAATTTGTCATCATTCGTCTCTCCACTCCTTCCCCCCCCTTTCTCTTTTCTTCCCTTTCGTCCTCGTTTAGTACTAAGGTTTCCTCTCGTCCCCTCTCTGCCTGTTCATCTGTTCCCTCCCTCCTCTTCTTCTCCTCCTCTGTCTCTCTCTCATGCTCCTCGCTTCCTTAATCCTGGCCTGCCTCTTCTTCTTCCTGTCCTGATTCTCTGCTTTTCACTCTGTTCATGTATAAATGCACACACACACACACACACACACACACACACACAGTATATTTCCCTGGCTGGGTATAGTTGGCCTATTTGAGTGTCACTGCTCTTAGTGTGTGTGTGTGTGTCTTTGTAAGGGTGTATAAGACGATGTGTGGAAGCAGCTGTAGGGTTCTGACTTAAAGTGAAGCGCCCAGAAAAGGCGGTACTGCACTACTACGACATTTGCACTGCAGTACTACACTACTATAGTGCTGTCATAATACACACATAGAGAGGACAGCCAAACCACCTGCTACTGTAACACCAATAGTAGGCATCATTACACTAATGAAATGTTCTGTATGTTCTGGGGTGCCTATGTGAGGGTTCTGAGTAGTTGGTTAGTGTTGCCTGAAGACAGATCTCTTCAGTGTGATCAAGATGGTGAGCATATCCACAAGGACACAGTGCTGGCTGACCCAACTACTGGCTATCTGTCTCTCTCGCTCTCTCTCTCTCTCTCTCTCTCTCTCTCTCTCTCTCTCTCTCTCTCTCTCTCTCTCTCTCTCTCTCTCTTTTCAAGACAGAGAGATTCAAGATTCAAATGGCTTTATTGGCATGGAAAACATACATTTGCATTGACAAAGTACAAGAAGAAATAAAATACAAACATAAGGCACAAGATAATAATAATAATAATAATAATAATAATAATAATAATAATAATAATAATAGAACATTTTCGTTGTCAGTTAATAATAATAGAACATTTTAAAATACAATTTAATACAAATTTAAATGTGTATATAGAGTGAAAAAGTAAGACTGTAATATTAGATAATAAGGATACTCATAATACTCATATTTTACTGCAGTGTAAGATAAGAATACATTATTGATCCCAGGTGGGAAAGTCGGTGTAAGTACTGTATGTGATGAGGTGGTTATAGGTGGTGGGTCACATGACCAGAAGTACAGTATACCACAAGGACAATGCAGTGATCTTGTTCTTATCCTTTTCTTCCACTTCTGTCTTGAGTCACTGCCTGGTGTCAGGCTATTAAATAATATGTTTCCATCATGATAATAACCATGATCCATTCTCTGTTACTATATTAGAATATTAAATGATGTTGTGGCACCCGAATTTCCCATCTGGGATCAATAGAGTTCTATCGTATCTTATCTTATAAGACTCATTATAATGCTAATAATAATATATAAATGATAAAACAAAAACCAAATAATCGTTAGCAGGACATTCGTTAGCAGGACATTCAGTTTCATCCTAGAGCTTTGACACTTCTTAACGATTCTTCGGCTGCCATAGTTTAAAATACACTACTGTATGCTGCGACTGCCTCTCTCTCGGTATACACTCTACTGTATGCTGTGATTGCCTCTCATTCAGTATACACTCTACTGCATGCTGCGATTGTCACTCTCTCTCTCTCTTTAGAGGTGACCTAGACACTAACATCTGTCTCATCCTCTCTTGTCTCAGGCGACGTCATCGTCTACATCAATGACATCTGTGTGCTTGGCACCACGCACGCCGATGTGGTCAAGCTGTTCCAGTCAGTGCCCATCGGCCAGAGCGTGACCCTAGTGCTGTGCCGTGGCTACCCACTGCCCTTCGACCCTGAGGCCGGCGCCTCCTCCCTCACCCCCATCGGCATGGAGCACCGCCCACTGGTAGTGAATGGGCGAGGCAGCTATGACCCCTACTTGGAGTACCTGTCGCTGAGCTCCCAGCTGCCCCCGCCCCAGGCGTTGGGGCAACTCCCGGGTGGGGTGGGGTCGCATCCCGGGGACACCCACCTGGACGGCTCCTCCCTGCCCCCCACCACCCCTGGCTCGGCCCCGCCCCTCACCCCCCATGAAGACAACGTGTCCATGGCATCCTCCGGGGTGGCGGGGGGCGGCAACGTGGGGGTGGGGCAGGGGGCGGAGCTGCTGACGGTCACCATGGTGAAGGGTACAGACGGATTTGGATTCACCATTGCCGACAGTCCTACTGGACAGCGCGTGAAACAGGTAAATACTAGTGACCTTTAAATCACAGTTTTAATTTATTTATAATGCATGCACTTTTTGTTTGTCTTTTTTGTGTTTTTCTTATTCTTTATTTATTTTAATCTTTTCAGGCTCACAAATCTTTCTTGCTTTAAGACCTGCTAATTATAATGAATCAATTCATTATAATAAATAGTTGACGTTTTCTTGGATTCAAACATGAACCCTTGTGAGACTGACGGTGATTACGGGCGACAAGACAAATAAACTTGACCTGCAATATAGCACAGTTTATCTAGTCATATAGCCTTATAAACACTGAGCTCCTGAATGATGCCATTATAGTCCTGGAATCTTACCATAAACCCTGCTTAACGTAAAGCCACCTATAAGTGATATAATCCCTGTTCAAAAAACTACCTGATTAATGTTCATACTAGAAGTGTCCAGTGCCATCAGTAGGACTGGATCTATACAAAGGTGCTGTGCTGTGTGTGCTATAGAGTGTATTGGAATTCAAAATGGCATCAACAATCAATATTATTGATTGGTTTCACTATATCAGATCAGTGCACTTATTGCACACAGCACACCACAGACATGCATGCTTTCTGGCACTGTACACCAATTAGACAATTTTGGATACAAGTCACAGATCACCTATCACATATATTAGACTGCCGCATCCCCCTATCCCCTCAACTCTGCATCTTAGGAGACATGTCATCAGTACAATTACATAATCACATTATAACTACACTGTTTACAGCCCTAGCTGTCGCCAAGGAAACAATCCTCCGAAACTGGAAAACAAGAAATAAACTGAACATCACACACTGGAAGAATCTGTTAATGGATCGAATTTCAATGGAAAAAATGTCAGCATCAATTAATCACAGCATACCCCGTTTCAACAAAACTTGGTCCACATTTATTCAAAAATCCACCTCTACAAATTCCACAGAACCTTGCAACACACCTCTTTTTCTGTTGTTATTAATATCATCATTATCACTGAAATATCCACACATATATACAAGCACTTAATAAGTACACGCACACTTGCACACACACTCACACACACATACACATGTACAGCATATATACAAAATTCCCCCCATTGGTTAGGCTACCTCCTTGTCTGTCCGTTTGTCTGTCTGTCTGTCTGTCTGTCTGCTGGTCTGTTTGTCAGTATATGTAAGGCCACACAATAACCCTTCTCCTACTTGGGGGGTATTCCAGAAAGCAGGTTCAACAAACTCTGAGTCTATCCCTGAACTCTGAATTGACTTACTCTGAGATGGTAAACTCTGAGTATCCGGTTCCAGAACAGCGGATCTGAGTTAGTTCAATCAACTCTGAGTATGTTAACCTCGAGTTACGCGCGTGCACAACCACTATAAAAAGCCATCATCAATGGAGCCTGTGGAGTGTGTGCTGTTGATGGCTGGTTTACAGCCTCACCTGGCCTGAGTCAGACTGATTGGACTCTGACTGGGTGGGGCTGCACACCTGTGGTGCATGAGCAATCATGGCACCCAGGATAAACCAGCCATCAACACACACACTCGAGGAGGAGCCACAGTCATGGCAGTTGTACCATCAGCTCGGCGAATACCACCAGCCTTAAACTCCAAATAAACATCTTGAACTGATCTACCCGTGTCCTGTGTCGGATGGCCCCAAGAGAAGCCACTTAGGTGGCGTGTGGTGAGGGCAAACCCTGCCACAGAGCCCCGATACCACGAGTCACCATGACAACCGAGAAAAAAAAGATCAACATATTTCAGTGCGATGGAGTTGGAGGTCCTTATGCTGGCCTACGGCGAGTAGGACCACATATTTCGCTGCAAATCCAACGCAGCTGCAGCAGCGAAGGAGAGAGAGATGGCATGGGAGAACATTGTTGCCCGAGTCAACGCGTAAGTTTGAATATACTATTCCATTGACGTAACATTTAACCGTAAGATCGTAGCATAGACTATAGTTATGAATATAAGTAGGAATTAAATCTGATTTTCATTTAGGTGCATATTTTGCTAGGCTATGATTGCACCTCACTTTGATTTTAATTTTATTTTTTAAATTGACTTAGTCTATTAAACAAAGTAAATATTAATTCAGTGGCTACTTCAAATAGTAATTTAACCCCCTAACAAAATGTTGTTTTTCAACGTCCTCTCACTTAATACTCCACTTAGTAGATTAACACTTACAAATGCAAATACATTTATATTTTATACCTATTGAAGTCATTTAAAATGTGACGCTGTAGCCTACACCAACACTCATTAAAATACTAATTAAAAACAAACATTGAGTTCTGCTCAGCCAACAGAAAGAAGGCAGAGGCCCGAAAAACTCTCTCTCTCTCTCTCTCTCCCCCGTCGGTCGTCGTAACGGGGGGGGGGTGCGTTACGACCGGATCAATTCAATTGCTAGCGACGTCCATGGTTGGAACTATATTACACCAAATCACATGTGAATTTGTCTTTTAGTTTAAATCAAAAGTGATTTCGGGTGATTAGGTCCCTTACAGCCCTTCCATCCAAAAAACGTAGCACTATGCATAAAGTTTGCTCTGATGTGAGTGCTCGTCCGCGGTGTGTGAGGTTGGTGATATATGGCCGGAGAATGTTATTGAGATAAATGATAGTGTTGGATGAAAAGCGGTAACGTTGGAAAATATATTCCTCTGGAAATGATAAGACGTCTAATCTGGGTCAGAAGATTCTCTCGTGACGTTAAGCATTTCCAATCAATACGGCTTTGATGTCAATCGGATTGCGAATGAATGGGCAATCCATGTCTAACCGCTTCCTCGTGTGGGAGGAGACGGGTAGAAACTCTGGGATTCTTATAGTAAACCTGCCAGCGAGCAGGTTAGGTTCACAGCTTAAGTTACCGCAGTAACAGACCCAGAGTTTAAGTTACCTCTCTTTCTGGAAGGGATAACTCAGAGTTTCTCTCATCTCAGGGTTAACAAACTCAGAGTTTTCACATAACCCGCTTTCTGGAATACCCCCCAGGTGTAACTATGTACATTTTTATTTTCTGTTTGATTATTTACCTTATGACCTCCATATGTTGTTTGATTTGTTTTTTGTTCTGTAAATAAAAATAAAGATGTCCTCTCTATTTTAAGGGACCAAAAAGCCCATGAAATAAAAAGAAAAAAAGAAAAAAAACAATCAATATTATTATTATTATTTGCCCTCCTTCCTTTCAAAATAAGAATACTTGCTCTTAGCCAATTGGACACAGAAAAGCATTGACATGCCTGTTCAATCAATCCATTTGTTTTGAAATTGAAAGCAAAATTGGTAATAATACTGATTAATGTATTCAATGAAAAAGGTCTTCCCATCAAAACAATGACACAATAACAACTGTAAACACAAAAGGGGGGTTAAGGGAAACAAACAGATTTAATTACAGTGTAAAATTTAAAAAATGGCACAAGTGGTCAAGTATATAATGACAAATATATTCCATTTATTTACTGAAAGGTGCGATCATTCATCAAATGTAAAGGAAGAGAAGATTCAGATGCGTAGTTCTTCTTCCAAATCAGCAGCTGAGATCAAACACTTTTTCTTTTGCTTTATTTCTCAAACATTAAGACTAGTAGGCTGTTTCTCTATAGATACAGATATTTACTATTTAGTCATTTAGCACACACTTTTAACCAAACCAACAGCAATTTGTTTTTAGAGATTATTAAGGACATAAGGAGCAGGTCAGGGGTTAGGCATATTGGCTCTGTAGATATAGATATATGATCAGTCAGCTGGTTCTCTAAGGATATACAGTAGATAGATAATCAATCATCTGATTCTCTATTGATATAGATATATAATCAGTCATCTGGTTCTCTATTGATATAAATACATAATCCGTCATCTGGTTCTCTATTGATAAAGATGTGTTTCTCTGTGGTGCAGGTGCTGGAGTCGGGGTCCCAGGGGGCATGTGGGCTGGTGGAGGGGGACCTGATCCTGGAGGTGAACCAGCAGGCGGTGGCGGGGGCGGGTCATGGCCGCGTGGTGGAGCTGCTCAAGGAGTGTCCCGTCGGGGGTGAGGCACGACTCCTCATCCAGAGACCAGGCACAGGTCGGTCGGCTGGCTGCTTTCTTTTTATGTCTGACTGACTGACTGTCTGTCTATGTGTTTGCCTGTCTAGATGTTGTTTCTGGCTGTTTATATGTTTGTCTATCTGTCTGTTGTTTTTATGTCTGTCTGTCTGACTTGCTGGTTGGTTGGTGTTTAGGATTGATAGATAATGTGAAATAGCTGCCATTGGCACACTGCTGAACAGGAGAAAACCTTTATGAGGTCTCTTATAACTATCCTGCATTTTATCTTGCCAACTTTCTGTTCCTGAGCATTTCAAAAGGAAATGGTCTGGCATATCTTTCTCGGTTATTTGTTGCGATTCAGACAGAGAATTTGTTTGTTTAAAACATGAGTGTCTCTCTCAGAGGCCTGCGGTGACGTGAATATACATTCCTTAGATCTGTTTTCACACCAGCCCAAATAACCACACATAAGTGCTGTGGCCTTACCCAGAAACGAATCACTTCAAAACAGTTGACAAAGCCACAACATAAGGGGGAGGAAGGGGCTGGAGAGTAAAATAAGAGAGCAATAAGAGAGCACTCATGTATGTCCACCTGACAGGGAAGCTGCTGCTCATAGCCAACGCATGCTATGTTGGAGGAGCTCTCACTCTTCTAAAAGGTGTTATCTGGTATCTGGAGCTGCCCCATGACTCAGTATGAATTAATTCATGACTAATAACTAGGGGGTGAGAGGTGTTGTCCAGGATGGATGTCAGCTTAGCTAACATCCTCCTCTCCCCCACTTCCTCTATGTAGTCCAGAGGACAGTCCGGGACAGAGCTCGCTCTTCTAATCAGTCTGTTGAGCTTGCTCCTGTCCCTGTCCGTGCTGCCCCCTCTCCAGCAGACCACAGCATAAAATATGGCCGAGGCCACCACAGAGTCATAGAAAGTCCATAAGAGAGCCCTGCACACTCACACAAAAACCTCTCCTCAGAAGGTGGAAGCTACTCTAGCCCTTCTTGTACAGAGCATGTGTATTGTCAGTCCAGTCTAACTAATCCCTGATGTGAAGTGGGATGCTTTCCTCCTGAAGTTAACGATCATCTCCTTTGTCTTGCTGGTGTTGAGCTGAAGCTGGTTTTGCTCATTCCAGCTGACAAAGTCCCTGATGACTGTCCTGTATTCCAGGTTGTTCCCCTCAGAAACACAACCAACAATGGCTGTGTCGTCAGAGAACTTCTGGATGTGGCAGTGGGAGGTGTTGTGCGTGAAGTCCGAGGTGTAGAGGGTGAAAAAGAAGGGGGAGAGCACCGTACCCTGAGGGGCACCTGTGCTGTAGAGCACCACGTCAGACACACAGTGACTAAGACTACATCCACACTACTACGTTTTTGGTTTTATACATTTTTTCAAAACGAAAATGATCTCCGTCCACACTAGCATTTTAGCACTGTATCAGAAAGAATCTCCGTCCATACTACCACGCCTGAAAACGCATATCACATGACCATTCATGGTCATGTGATATGCGTTTTACCAGCGTGCCGGCGTGTTACCAGCGTGCCGGTATAAACAGGAAGCAGATTGTCTACTCTGCGGTTGGTTAGTTGCAGAAAATATTAGGGAGGAAGAACATTGAACAGAAGAACAATGGCGAAAAGTAAGACCAGAGATTTCTTTGTTTGGACCGACGACGAGGTGGAACTGTTACTGAAAGTAACACATGAGTATAAGGCGTTGAAGGCAGCGGAAAACATAGATTGGGAGTCGTCGCAAAGCAAATACGGCGAGGTTTGTTTTCTTCTGGAAAAGGGTCACACGATAGGGGCGTGACGAATCAGGGAAGGACACGTCATGACTGATAAGACCCAATCGGGAAGCGAACGTGGGTGTCTGCTTCATCGGCTCCGTATCCGCCCATCCACACTAGTCCAGACTGAAACACAACCCCGGAGTTTTCAAACTAAAACTGGGTCAGCAGTGTTTTCAATAATCTCCATTTTAGGGGTTGTAAAATATAGTGTGTATGCTAGGCGTAAACGTGGCAAAAGTTATGCGGTTTAAAACGAAAACGTAGTAGTGTGGATGTAGCCTAAGCCTCACAAACTGTGGTCTGTTGGTGAGATAGTCAGTAGTCCATGCAGCCAGGTGTTGGTCTACTCCCACACTTTCCATCTTCTCTCTGAGCAGTGACGGCTGGATGGTGTTAAAAGCACTGGAAAATTCAAAAAACATGACCCTCACAGCGCCCCTGCAGTCCTCCAGGTGTAGCAGTGATCTGTGCAGCAGTTAGATCACTGCTTCATCCACCCCAATCCCAGGCTGGTAAGCAAACTGCAGGGGATCCAGCTGTGTGTCCACCAGCGGTCGCAGGATGATCCTCTCCATGGTCTTCATCAGGTGAGAAGTCAAGGCAACAGGCCTGAAGTGGCTAGGCTCCTTGGGGCGCGGCGTCTTTGGTACCGGGAGCCACACAGGAGGTCGTCCACAGGGCCGGGACTTTCTCCAGGCTCAGGCTGAGGTTGAACAAATGCCTGACCACACCACAGAGCTGGTCAGCACAGTCCTTGAGGAGTCTAGGGCTGATGCCGTCCGGGCCCGGGGCCTTCTTTGCCTTGATCTTTCTAAGTTGACTCCTCACTTGTTCATCTGTTATGGAGAGGGGGGTGGAGGATGACTGGGGGTGGGGATGTGGGGGTGGTGCATGGTGAGAGTCTCAGGGGGGGAGAGTGGGGGATAGTGAACTGGTGATGAGGGGGGGGGGGGCTGGCCAGGGGAGGTGTGAAGAGGGGGCAGGGGGTGGTGAAAAGGGGGCAGGGGGCGGTGAAGAGGGGGTGAGGGAGGGAGAGGAGGCTCAAATCTGTTGAAAAACAGATTGAGGTCATCTGCCCAGTCCTTGTCCCTGCTGGCTTGGTCTCTCCCCACTCCTTTCCCATAGCCTGCGATGGTCTGCAGCCCTCTCCAGATGTCCCTGGCGTTGTTCTGCTCCAGCCGCTTCTCCAGTTTCCTCCTGTAGTTGTCCTTCCCTTTCCTGATCCTCAGCCAGGACTCTACGCAGCTCCTCCTTGTCCCCCGAGCTAAAGACCCTCTTCTTCTCATTCAGCAGGGCCTTAATCTCGAGGTCACCCAGTGTTTGTTTTTGGGAAAACACTGTACCAACTTGGATGGCACAGTGTTCTCCACACAGAAGTTGATATAATCCGTGATGCAGTGGGTCATGCTGTCAATGTCACTGCCATGGGGGCTGCAGAGTGCATCCCAGTCTGTTATCTGGAAGCAGTCTCTAAGCCTAGCACTGCTCTCCTCAGACCACTCCTTCACAGGCCTCATCACAGGGGGTTGTTTATTCACCACAGGGGTGTAGTCTGTGTAGACGAGATGGACGAGGTTGTGATCTGAGCGACCCAGCGGGGGGAGGGGGGATGAGGTGTATGCATCCTTGATTTTTGCATACAGTAGGTCCAAAGTTTTATTGTCTCTGGTGTGGCATTTCACATACTGGGTGAATGTGGGAAGAGCAGAGGACAGGGAGGCATGATTGAAGTCACTGGAGATGAGGAGGAGGTTTTGGGGGTGCTGGTTTTGAAGCTGAGAGAAGATGGTGTGGATCAGATCTGTAGCTGCAGCAGCGGCCGCTGATGTACACAGTCACAGCAATAACATGTGAAAACTCCCTCGGGAGGTAGTATGGCCGCATGCTAACCGCTAACAGCTCCAAGTCTCTGGTGCAGAGTTGCTCCTTCACACTGATGTGTCCTGGGTGGCACCATCTATCGTTCACAAACACAGTGATTCCCCCTCCCTTCTGTCCGCCCGTACGAGTTGGAGTCCGTCCAAGGTGACATGTGAGTCCTGAGAAAGTTCACTCAGCCACGTCTCGGTGAAACACATGAGGCTGCATTCCCGGTACTCCCTCTGCAGCCGGGTCAGCACCGTTAGAGAAGGGCAGGGCCGGACTAACGCACAGGCTTGATATGGCTGCAGCCTAGGGGCCCCACCTGCCAGGGGGCCCCCGATTGACCGAATCGGGGGCCCCTCCGCTAGCCCCGCGATCTGCTAGCGCCGCGATCCGCCCGCCCCCCCCGCTCCACAAAAATCTCCGCCAGCACCCCCCCCCAACAAAATTCTCCGGTAGCAATTTTCTTTGGCGTTCGGTAGTTCCAGGTGGGGGGGGGGGGGGGGGCCTACATCGTCCAGCAGCCTAGGGGCCCCTGCCCTTCTTAATTCGGCCCTGGAGAAGGGGTGTGTGGCACAGGGCCAACAGCTGATCCCGGGTGCAAACTATGGAGCCGTGGTTGAATGGGGAACCATGGTTGAGTGTGTTCCCCACAGCTACACCAAAAAATGTAGAAAACAGCAAGGCGCAAACTACAAAAGTAAAAATGTGAAGATCCATAGCTGCACACTTGCTTAAAGTGCTGTGTGTGTATGTGTGTGTGTGTGTGTGTGTGTGTGTTGTGTGTGTGTGTGTGTGTGTGTGTGTGTGTGTGTTTGTTGGCAGTCTGTGTCTCTGGGCCTGCCCTAGAGTAGTCCAGTGAGCCAGCTCTCTCCTCTCTAAGCCGTGTTGTATGTTCACACTCCCAGACCGCAGAAGGTTCCATGTGACCAATCAGGATGCAGATCATGCTTGTAGAGCGGGTGTCGGGCTCAATGAGCAAATCAGGGTTATCGGAAGGCCATCCAGCTCTCTGCAGGCTAGTCTGTGAGCTCAGCCAGCCAGACTGACTGCCCACTGTCACACACAGAGCTTCAGCTGTGCTCCATTAGTATGTTATTCATTAGTGCCCCCCCCTCACTCTCACACACACAAACACACACTGGAAACTGGTTTAACATTTAAATGAATCTTTAAAATGTGTAAGTATGACACTGGTGTCATCAGGAGCGTTTGCTGGAGGTGGTCATTAGGATTCCTCCCACACTGTTTTCCCAGCAGTGGCCCAGAGCCCCCATCCAGTACCGGAGAGGATCCTTTAGGCTCTTTCTGTCTTCCTGTCTCTCGCTTAATCTGACTAATCTTCATTTAAATATTGTTTGCGTGCCATTATATGTCCATTTGCCACCTATTTCACTCCTAACCATCGCTGGAAGGAGGGCTCTCTCTTCTGCGTTCCTTCTCAAGGTTTCTTCCCTCTGGGTGTTGTGGAGTTTTTCTTGCCCCATAGAGTTTAGGGTTAGGGGCTGTCGTATAATGTGGCCTGTGAATCCCTTTGAGATTATAACTGTGATTCAGGGCTATACAAATACAATGGACTTGATCAGAAGTGTGTGCTGTTCTGTGGACATTCTCTCAGAACATCAGCCAAGAAGCGAACACAGCTTCTAAGAATACATCTCACAGAACGTCCTCTGCCTTCTCTCAGCTAGCTGCTGCTCAGAGCAGAAAGAGTAAGAGGAAAGACTCCTCCCGATCAACAAAACTGTGATGTAATTATTCTGAAAACAAACACTTCAACTCAACCCGATTGGAGACAGGAATACAACATCAGTGCGCTGCAATGTTGTTTTTCTGCCAGCCCGTTCTTGTGACTGGTTCTGAAGGAGTTCTGGAGCCATGGCCTGTGTCTCCAGCAGCTGGAGGAGCTAATTGTGTGTTTGTTCTGTTTTTACCAGGTCACATCTCTCCATGGAAGACTGCCAAACAGGTAAACATAGTCGTGTGTGTGTGTGTGTGTACGCCTAGATCACACACACACAAACACAGTGCATTGAATCAGTATTCCTCACCAGCACTGGTTGCCATGGCACTGTCTAGCTATTGCTTTGTTGTGAAACGGGACATCTCGCCATTCACCTGCCTGTGGGCTTGTTTAATCTTGTCTTGTTCAAACGACAGCTATGACTGTCTATTTGTAGGAGAGACCAACATGTAGTTCCTCTAATGGCCTCTAGGTGGTTCACGGTAGGCGGAGGCAGAATGACCCCCCACCATTCTAAGTCAACAGGAAGAAATGTGATGTCATTCTAGTAATACAAAGCCGACATTTTTTATCTTCGTTTGGTTAGGATCTCAGTTTTTTATTTCAGTAAACGATTATTACGGATTGAATATTAGTAGGGTTAGGGTTAGGGTTAAGACTGATGCGAGGCGGTCATTCAATTCCTGCCCTCAATGTGCCAAATATGGATCGCTTCTGCTGCTGGTTACAAAGACCTCAAAAAAGGAAATCTACACCTCAAAACGGTCCAGTGACATTACGGATGCTATGTCCATATTTTTTACAGTCTATGGTCTCGTTTCACATGACAGTGATCAATATCCACATGATAGCGATCACGATGTCCTCACTATCATACCGTCACTATCATACCTCACTATCAACTCCAATTGTTTAGTTATATGTGTTTATATTTGTTCTAGTTGGGTGAGCAATGGGACCCCCATGGCAGCCCGCAGACCAGCCTGTCAGCCCAGGCCCTTGCCCCAGGAACGGCCTTCCCTAGCCTGCCTCAGCACCGCTCGTCTGTTCCTGACTCCACGGAGGGATACGACCTCGGCAAACCTGACCCCTATGACCTCAGCAAGCCTGACCCCTATGATCTTTATGAGAAGTCCAGGGCCATCTACGAGAGTCGGCGTGAGTATAACCCCACGCCTTCAGTCTGTCTGTCTTGTCCGTCTCTCTTTCTCGCGCGCGCTTTTGTACTGCGTTTGCGTGGAGTTATGTTATAACAGTAGTGTGTTTGTTTTTGGAGCAGGCCCAGAGTACCAGGAGGTGGAGGTCCACCTGCTCAGGGAGAAGACCGGCTTCGGGTTCCGCATCCTGGGGGGAGACGAGGCCGTGCAGGCTGTGAGTCCGGACGCCCGCGACAAGGCTCGTATGGGACGGGCTGGAGCACACACACACGTATACACAAACACACGTCAAGTCAAGTCAAGTAAAACATGAATATTAGATTAAAAACAAGCATATGAACAGGGGTCTTTTTCACAAAGTGAAAGTTTAGTGAAAACTCTGAGTTTATTAACCCTGAAATGAGGGAGACTCTGAGTTTTCCATTTCACAAAGGGAGGTAGCTCAAACCAGAGAAAGAGGGGTAACTCTAGCCTGTTTCAGAGAGAGAGGTAACTTAAGCTCTCTGTCTGTTACCGTAGTAACAGACTCTATGAACCTAACCTGGTCGGGACCAGGTTTTTCTCAATGAACCTCGAGTTTCTCTCTGTCTCCGCCCTCTTTCAGCCACACACGCCATTTGATTTCCTCTTTCATTCATTCAGTCAGCAGGCGAGTTTTGGCGTAGCCATCTGTCAAAAATCATTAAAAAAATCAGAGTCAGTAGGCTATTTCAGAAGTCCATTAGGCACAGTAGGAGGCGACTTTTTTCACGAACATGGCATGTCCTTTTGACAACGATTCCCGTGGATGAAGGTGCAGCATTACTGCGCAGAGAATTAAATATTCGTCGGGAGATGGTTATCAGACGCATAGATGTAGATGTAGATGTAGCATTTCCAGACAATTATCATTTCCAGACAATTATCTTTTTGAGTGGTACCGTTTCACAGTCCATCATTTACATACTAGAGGTGCGCGGATGGCGGTTACAGCCGCGGACTCCGCGGTTAAACCGCGGATCGGGCGGATGACCTTACGAAAAATAATATTTTAATTAAATTCGGGCGGGTGGCGGTTGAACCAATCAAATGAAAAGATATATATAAGTTATATTGTTAAATATTGTTACTTGCATCCGATAAAAACGAGCACACTTTTTTTTCTCGCGTCAGCAGCGCCCGCGGATGGCGGGCGGGTGCGGTTTTGAAATTGGTCAAAAAACGTTGGTGCGGATGGATGGCGGACGGATGATGAGTTTTGTGATGCGGTTGCGGATACAATAATAGCCCATCCGCGCACCTCTATTACATACACAACCTAATCCGTCCTTACATTTGCAACATTACCAACCGTAGTCATGCTCTCACATCCCAGCAGATATTGTGTGTTGCACTGTGTTTCTTTGCAAATGGAAGTTTTTTGTACAATGTCGGAGATGCAGAGCACTTGAGCAAGGCAACTGTATGCAGGGCGGTCAGAAAAGTGTGCCTTGCCCTGAAACAGCTTTTACCCATGTTTGTCGTTTTCCCTGGACATAAACCTGTCAGAGCCATCAAGGAGGTCTTGGGGGGTGGACTCAGAGGATGAGCTCCCTCCAGGGATTCCCTCAGCCACTGGCCTTCCAATATACTGGCTTAGGGCCAGCTCCTCTGCCTCCGTTAGAGGTGGCGGTGCTGGGCCACCACCCGTTTTACAGGCATCTGCCTTCTTTCTGTTGGGTGTTAGTTTAAATAGGCTTAATTATTTAACAGAACATGATATAGATGAGAAGACATTTATGTGTGTGAAAACAGCATTATGTTGGGGATAAAACAACTGCACAGTCAAATAGCCACTTAATATTTACTTTACAGTGTAAAACATGATCAAAATGAGGTACCTCCATGCCGAGGTCTTCTCTGTTTGAACAATGTTTTTATATTTCATCTTAAGCTGCTGCCAAGTGCGCTTCTCCCTCGCGGGATGCTGGCTTTTTATAGTTGTATTGCACGCGCTTAACTCTAGGTGAAACTACTCTGAGTTGATTAAACTAACTCAAATCCGCTGTTCTGGAACCGAAAACTCAGAGTTTTCTATCTCAGAGTAGATCAACTCAGAGTTTAGGATTAGACTCAGTTTGTTGAACTTGCTTTGTGAAACGGACCCCAGGACTCCAAGGTCCTGATTGGGCACCCGTTCTTCTGTCCTCTGCGTGCTAATATTGATCTTGGTCTTCACACAGATCGTCATTGGGGCCATCATCGAGAACACCCCCGCTGAGCGTGACGGCCGGCTGCGGCCCGGCGACGAGCTCATCTCCGTGGACAAGATGGTGGTTGCTGGTAAACCGCACCGCTACGTCATCGACTTGATGCATGCGGCCGCTCGCAACGGGCAGGTCAGCCTGACCGTGAGGAGGAGGGTCCAGATACCAGGTTAGCAAGCAGGTTATTCTTGTCCTCGGGCTGTTGTTGTTTATTGATATTGTTTGTTGTTGTTAGCGATTGTTGGTGGTGGTGGTGGTTGTTGTTGTTGTTTGTTGGTGTTGGTTGTTGATGTTGTTGTTGGTGGTGGTGGTGGTTCTTGCTCTTGTTGATTCTGTAGAATAGCGCGGTCACTAAAGATCCCATGGCACTGGTCGCAAGAGTAGGGGTGCTAACGGTGTCCTGGCCAAATTCCCAATGTGATTCTCATCAGGGGTCCGTTTCACAAAGCAGGTTTAGTGAAAACCCTGGGTTTATTAACCCTGAAATGAGGGAAACGCTGAGTTTTCCGTTTCACAAAGGGAGGTAACTCAAACCAGAGAAAGAGGGGTAACTCTAGCCTGTTTCACAGAGAGAGGTAACTTCTTACGCTCTCGGTCAGTTACCGTAGTAACAGACTCTATGAAACTAACCTGGTCGGGACCAGGTTTTTCTCAATGAACATCGAGTTTCAATCTGTCTCTGCCCTCTTTCAGCCACACACGCCATTTGATTTCCTCATTCATTCAGTCAGCAGGCGAGTTTTGGCGTAGCCGTCTGTCAAAAATCATTTAAAAAATCAGAGTCAGTAGGCTATTTCAGAAGTCCATTAGGCACAGTAGGAGGCAACTTTTTTCACGAACATGGCATGTCCTTTTGACCAGCGCTCGAAGTGGAAAAAAATAAGTGCCGGTACTCCCTTATTCACATATAAGCGACGGGGGGGGGGGGGGGGGGGCGCGCGATATTAACCCACCCCGGACCTACGACTGACGGGGGGGGGGGGGGGGGGGTGACGACGTGATCGTAACCCACCGCGGACCTACGACCGACGGGTGGGGGGGGGGGCGCCACTCCGGTAGATCCGCCCCTGGCAAAGTACAGTACCGGCAGCCTGTGACAAGTGCCGGTACGCAAGAAAAAGTGCCGGTACGCTAAAGGGTAAAATGTAGAAGTGCCGGTACTGCGTACCGGTGAGTACCGGCCCACTTCCAGCACTGCTTTTGACAACGATCCCGTGGATGACGGTGCAGCATTACTGCGCAGAGAATTAAATATTCGTCGGGAGAGGGTTATCAGACCGCGCGTAGATGTAGCCTTTCCAGACAATTATCATTTCCAGACAATTATCTTTTTCAGCGGTACCGTTTCACGTCACAGTCCATCATTTACATACACAACCTAATCCGTCCTTACATTTGCAACATTACCAACCGTAGTCATGCTCTCACATCCCAGCAGATATTGTGTGTTGCACTGCGTTTCTTTGCAAATGGAAGTTTTTTGTACAATGTCGGAGATGCAGAGCACTTGAGCAAGGCAACTGTATACAGTCAAATAGCCACTTAATATTTACTTTACAGTGTAAAACATGATCAAAATGATCATGCCGACGTCTTATCTGTTTGAACAATGTTTTTATATGTTATCTTAAGCTGCTGCCAAGTGCGCTTCTCCCCCGCGGGATTGCACCTAAATGAAATAAATGAATAGTTACCATTCAAGCAGTTTTCCCCTGTAATATTATTGTGATTGCAAAGCCATATGAGCGCATTAGGATTTCCAATTCGAGGTTGGTGAAAAACGTAGACCTCCTCTTCCCCATTGCCATGGTGACTCGTCGAATTGGGGCTCCATTGATGCTGGCTTTTTATAGTTGTGGTGCACGCGCTTAACCCTAGGTGGAACTCCTCTGAGTTGATCAAATTAACTCAAATCCGCTGTTCTGGAACCGAAAACCCAGAGTTTTCTATTTCAGAGTAGATCAACTCAGCGTTTAGGATTAGACTCAGAGGTTGATGAACCTGCTTTGTGAAACGGACCACAGGTGTCATACCCCCCCCCCCCCCACACACACACACACACACACACACACACACACACTATGTAAAACTGTTAAGGTGTCTTGAAAAGCTCTGTATATAAATGCAATTCATTATTATTTAAACTCCTATTATCTATCATACTTTTTATTTGTATTTTTATTTTTAGTATTGTTCCCAAACTTCCCTACTCAATAACAATAATTCAAACATTATATACTACCTTACTATCAAATTGAATGACTGATACTTTTTAAGTATTTAAACTTTTAAACTTAAACTCCCACATTCACACATGGGATTTTTCTTGAAACTGTTAGTGTACAAAATATAAATAAATAAATCAAAATCAGTGACGCTTTATATTAAGGTCCTTGTAATAAGCGATAGTTAATAGGTAATAATGCCCTCAACACTAGCACCGCCAGACACTTTAGGGGTCCAATAACCACGAATTATCCGATGCCCAAGAGCGTCAGCATCCTATTATCTGCGCTGATGGGCCATTATCGTCCTCATCACTCTCCATCTCTAGAGCGCTGCGTTAATCTCTATAGCAGCAAGGACACACATATATGCAGCCCCCACACACCATGCACAGGTGTACTCTTAGCAGTATAAAATGTTCTATTTTCATATGCCATCTATTTTTAGAAAACATATTTTCACGTTGCCTCCCGATGCAGTTATAATCCATGGTGAAGCAAAAGTACTGTAGCCTATGAGTGCTATTTTGGCTCCATTTTGCAAATAAAAAAATTTAGTCTTACATGAATCTTGATTAGCTAAGCTATCTGATGCTTTATTAGTTGTAAACATCTTAAAGTCTGCAGCGTATAAACCTAAAACATGTGAAACAATTTCCTCTTGAAAAAATAAAACAACACATTGTAATCAATGTCAGCATTTTTATTTTGGTAAGTAAAATAAATGGTAAATATAATCATAAAATATAACTGCAAGCAGTGATGTGGGGGTCAAGCAGAATG
Source organism: Merluccius polli (assembly GCA_030340625.1). Classification (NCBI taxonomy): domain Eukaryota; kingdom Metazoa; phylum Chordata; class Actinopteri; order Gadiformes; family Merlucciidae; genus Merluccius; species Merluccius polli. Next base: position 42,445 of record JAOPHQ010004916.1, read on the forward strand.
GGACTCTGTGAACTAATTCGCAGAATAGACCAGAGTAGCCACGTCAACAAGATAGATCAACGTCAAAAACACGGCCATCAGCACTTTTGACAAGTCGCACGTCAAAAAATAAAAGATCGACTGAGATATGATCACGCACCCCCACCTAGAGGTCAAAGGGTCTGGGTAAAAAAGAAATCAGACTGTCAGAAACACTCTTGTGAGATCAGATTATATGAGTATCCAGAAAGGGTTGTGGATTAAAGGTACTCATATGAATTGCATTCATTTTCCTTCATTTTTAAAGGTGTGTTTTCGTTGTTCATGCACATTTTGGGAGGATGTATTCTAACTATGCACCACTAATGAATAGACATGCTATTATTTTTAAACGTTTTATATTCATAATGAAAGGTCTAGCTTTCTTCTCCTTGAGCAACATGTTCATTGTTTTTCTGAATATAAATCTACTCTTGAGTCAGTGTGGACTTTTACAATAAAAGCATTTTTGGTTGTTATTTTACAACTGTTTTGTATGCAAACATACAGTATAACTTATATGATTCTTGAGAAACGGTGCTGTTCCTTAAGATCACATTTGTTTGCATAGTATCTATGATATCATGTCACAAGATGAATAACAACATAACAATGTTGCATATATGCATTAAGAAGAATCAGGTGGTGTGTGTGTTTGTTGCTACCTCTCATCAGTAGTCTTCTGCTAGGGATTGCTAGGTTAGCACTAATTGAGGTTGGATTAAGTATTGACTTATATGTTTAAACCCTGACTATTTGCTTGTTTATTTAGAGTGGCTTAAGAGAAACTATGCTGTCTATCTCTTGGTATTAACCACAATAATTAAACTCTTACAATGCTCTTACTCAAATAAATGTGGACACAAATGTGTAATGAGATGAGCACATCCCAGGACAATGTTTATGTTCCTGCTCCAGAATGACATATATTTACTTAAAAACAAGGTAATGTTTCAATCCCATTCCCATCGGATCTGCCTAAAAACTATTTTGATGTTTTGTGGTATAGTCGTCTCGGGCTAGGTATGACTCGGAGAGCGGTAAACGTTCAATACGTGGTTTATTCTAACAGAGACACAAGGTAAACAAGCATGCGTTCTAGAGGTGATTCAGGAAGCATCTTATCCAGTAAGAATTCCGTTGACATTGGAAGTGGGCGAAATAGTCAATAAGCCACGCCGTCATTTTCTAGTTTAGCCAGGTAAACCTTTGGTCTGTCTTGGCCTTGGCGGAAATGGCATAGCGGCAATCATGTTTATATATCATGTTTAACTTATCTACAAACACATAAAACCATATTTGGTGTTGTCCACTTGGTGGAGATGAAACCATTCATAACTGGTGTTAGTTTGAAACATGTCATCAGAAGAAACATAGATTTAATACATTTTCATCAGTAACCAATTCGATTTGTTGGTTAAGTTATATGTCTTGTGTATGTTTTCAAATTCCACTCGTGGCGTTGCTTTATCGATCTAGCTTGACTAGCCGGTTACGTCATTGTTGAATTCTACATGCAGTACCGCTTGGCGCCTAACAAGTGGAGTGTTTACCTTTACATAAGCGCTGTTCAGCGCAACTCACATTGAAAATGGATAAAGTAGTGTTCTGATTGTATACTGTATGTCAGATTGACATGATTGAATATTTTGATATGTTATTAGTTTTATTTCACACACTGAGACTATGAGGCAAGTTTGGTTTGGATACATGCAGAGATATGAGCTCAGTTCCTGTTTGACGTCCCCCTGAGATCAAATGTCACCAAATTGTTTGGGTGTCCCCAGGATGATGTCATGAGTATATGTACCAAGTTTGGTTATGATATGTCAAAGGGCTGCTGAGGAATTGGCTTATATCCTGTTTGGCGGCTTCGTGGTCGAATTTGATTGGCTGTTGTGGATATTTTGATGACATTTCATTTACTAGCTATATGGGGAGGTCTGATAGTATCACCAGACATTGAACATTTGTTTGAAATATACTCATGTGAGGAGAAAAGAGTTAAAACACATCGTCATTAATAATAGCGCCCCCTAGAGGTCAAAGGTCACCACATTTTATGAGTGTCCCCATGATGATGTCATGGGTCTATGTAGCAAGTTTGGTTATGATATGTCAAAGGGCTGTTGAGAAATTGGCTTACTTCCTGTTTGGCGGCTTCGTGGTCAAATTTGATTGGCTGTTGCGGCCAAACGGTTTTGGATTTTCAAAATCTGTTCAATAGGTTTTGTGAGGCATGGTCTGATCAACATATGTGCCAAGTTTGGAGATGATTAGACAAAATATGTGATGTGTGAAACATTTTGAAGGTTTTTATTATAAACCAAGATGGCGGAAAATCGATCATGGCGAAAAATGACGTCATAGGGGCGTTGAACTCGGCTTGGGCCAAGGATTCCAATGATACCTTGTTTGTGAATATTGGATGAATGAGTCAAAAGTTATAAACATGAATGCATGTCCAAATTTGACCTGTTGGTGGCGCTAGAGCTCATGGGCTAGCGACCTCAAATTTGCTGGGAGGGCTTATGGGACTGTCTTGAATCAGTGTGCCAAATTTCACCACTCTTAACACTGGGGTTCTATGGGCTGCCATAGACTCCAATGGCAGGAAAATAATAAATATAGCTGCATGCAGCGATGTGGGGGTCAAGCTTAATGGGACTCTATGAACTAATGTTGGCGGACAAACGTAATCGACTAGGTGGCAACATGACCATAGCCATTATGAAGAGTAGACGGCGCATTGGGTTAACATACTGTGAATGCTCTTACTCAGATAAATGTTGACACAATTGTGTAATGGCGTCTTAAAGAGAAGTTGTGCGCACATCCCAAGACAATGCTCCTGAATGACATTTATTTAAAAACAAGGCAACGTTTCAATCCCATCGGATCTTCAGGCAATGAAAACCGTGGGTGAGACGGCCTATATCACATGAAACCAAACAGGGCGCACCCAAAACGTTGCAATTGGCATAACATGCACCTAAAGGAGCTGGCTTACATGCATTACATAAAACCACGTAAAGCAATAACAATCAAGATTGGGATTGGCCATCCCATAAATCGCATTCTTGCAATGTTTGGCACAGTATTGTAAATTATATTTGATTTTCTATTTTCGTTTGTCGTTAGGGAACGGGATGTGTGGACCCAAACGCTGAACATAGGGAGGCGGAGACGGGATGAAAGACAGGGAATTTATTAAATAAAAGGCAATGGCAAACGGCCAGGCCGACAACAGGCGGGTAGATAGACACTTTATTGATCCCAAGCTGGGAAATTTAAATGTAGCAGCCAGCATAACATTACAGGTATACACAAGACACTAAATAATGAATGCAATAAGGATAAAATAAAAAGATTTAAAAAAAAAAAAAGGTATCTATAATATTGTGGCGACGGCAAGGAAGGAGTGAGACAGGAGCCCAGGTTTAGGTTACGCAACTCCCGTGCCCCATACACCGCACGACCCCGGGAGTTGCCTTTATTTAGACACACCCACACAGACAGAAACACGGCACACTTGACGATCAGAACAAACACCCACGGTCATAACAAAACACTGCATATATGGAAACACACACACACAATGACACACAATTAATCCCCAACCACCAACCCCACAGGGATTCCGGGGCGCCGATAATGTCAAACCCCACCAGGTTGCACCCCCAGAACCCCTTGCGCCCATAGGGGGCATGGCCGTGATCGCCACAATATACAGAAGACTCTATATACACAATATACAATCTCTACAGTGTTCAATGTGAAACATATAGGTGCAAGGCAAGGCAAGGCAGCTTTATTTATATAGCGCATTTCATACACAATGGCAACTCAATGCGCTTTACATAATAGGTGCAAAAAAGGTCTGCAGTCAAGCATAAGGTGCAATATTCAATGTAAAAAATAAATAACTAAGAAATAAATGAAGGCTAAAACAAGTACAGTTACGCATTTAGTAGTCAGGCAGGTGGCGTCGGCAACAGGCGGGTAGTCCGGCAGGCAGCGTCGGCAACAGGGTTCAGCAACATGCAGGTAGTCCGGCAGGCAGGGACCGAGGTTGGGGAAAGCAAAGCACGAACTGGCATCGGCTTAAGTAGGGCATGGTGATTGCCGATTGCAAACAGGTGTGTTGGGGGAATGCTCATCAGTAGCGACAATCGGCCACTAGATGGGAGTGTTGGACCGTGTAGCAGGACGTGGCGTAACAGAAGTACAGTAGTGTTCTGATTGTATGCTGTATGTCAGATTGACATAATGATTGAATATTTTTGATATGTTATTAATTTTATTTAACACATGAGTCTATATACCAAGTTTGGCTATGATATGTCAAAGGGCTGTTGATAAATTGGCTTACTTCCTGTTTGGCGGCTTCGTGGTCAAATTTGATTGGCTGTTGCGGCCAAACGGTTTTGAATATGAAAAATCTGTTCAATAGTTTTTGTGAGGCATGGTCTGATCAACATATGTGCCAAGTTTGGAGATGATTAGACAAAGTATGTGAGGTGTGAAACATTTAGAATGTTTTTATTATAAACCAAGATGGCGGAAAATCCATCATGGCAAATAATGAAGTCATAGGGGCGTTGGACTCGGCTTGGCCCAAGGACTCCAATGATACCTTGTTTGTGAATATTGGATGAATGAGTCAAAAGTTATGAACATGAATGCATGTCCAACTTTGACCTGTTGGTGGCGCTAGAGTTCATGGGCTAGCGACCTCAAATTTGTAATCTGTACGGGCTTATGGGACTGTCTTGAATCAGTGTGCCAAATTTCATTACTTTTTGATCTGGGGTTCGATGGGCTGCCATAGACTCCAATGGCAGGAAAATAATAATAGGAATACTAACGAAAACAATGGGTGTCTCGCAGCTTCGCTGCTTGACCCCCAATAATAATAGGAAAACTAACGAAAACAATGGGTGTCTGCAGCTTCGCTGCTTGACCCCCAATAATAGGAATACTAACGAAAACAATGGGTGTCTGCAGCTTCGCTGCTTGACCCCCAATAATAGGAAAACGTACGAAAACAATAGGTGTCTCGCAGCTTCGCTGCTTGACCCCCAATGATGGTGTAAATTATTACAATTGTCTACTGAAAGAACGAAAATAAGTCCCCTCAGCCTTTATATTTCTCTCTCGATCTCTCTTGTGCACAGTGCTTCTTTCAGTTCAACAGTCCACACACATCCACACCAACTTAATACAATTTAGAAACATTAGCACACTGTTCAAATTAGTCGCTTTACATAAATAACATTTCTGATAGTATATGCGTATAGTATACTGTAGTATAAGTAGTAGTATAGTGCACACACGGGACACAACTTTTATAATTCGACAAAAAGTGTGATTAGTTTCACTTCCATTTCTGATATTTTACACATATGAAAGGATGAATACTGTGGGTCTACATACTTTAGTGTGATTCTAAGTGATTATCAGTGCATGTGAATGAATATTGGCATGCAAATTAGTTTCTATGTCCCATTCATTGTCTCAATGCACTGTGCAGCAATCATGCAAATGCGTCCATTTGGCTGCGGAGGAGAGGGCAGAGGAGAGTACCAATGCTAATCGGCACTGCCCCTGGTGGTTGAAGGGAAGTGTTTTTTGAAAAACAACACCAAAAACGTCATTCCATTATTATGAGCGTGTGCAGAATAGGTATTTAGGAAAAGTCAGGGCAGGAGGGAACCACAGCAATGACAATGACGGAGTAATTTACATTTTTGAATCACAACGCCCAATGGTGTTGTCTCTGGCGGTTCTAGTGTTAATAAGCATTAGTAAATAGGTAATAATGCCCTTAATAAACATTAGTTAATAGTTAATAAGGCACTTATAAGTCCTTATAATATGCTTATTAACATTATGATTGTGTATTTATTGAGTTTAACTAACCTACCTATTATGTCATTGTTAAACTTAAGCTTACTTTCTAGCTTTATTAAAGGTCCTGTAGATAACTTTTTTGTTTTAACATATCAATATGAAGTAAATGTTGATTGCACAGTGTAATGGCTACAGAATAATGACACCATCAACGTTTAGATTGGTTCCCTTAGCTTCCCTATAAGCCTCGCTTTCACTATGCAATTCTGTCTGCCACCGGGTATGATCTCCTGGGAAAAATTAAGGCTCCATTTACGGCACAAAGAAAACGTGTGTTGCATGTGCATCCAAACCAGGAGGAATAGTGCTTTTGTTTACCCCGGTAGCTATCCCGATTAGCTCTCCCCAGTAGTGGAAATGGCGGATGGTGGAACAACCGAAGTAAAGCCAATCTGCTAGGGTGGGGAAGTTGAAAAGTTGTCTACAGCCCCTTTAAGATTAATACATACTTTATTATGCAGTTATTAGGAGTTAACTATGCACTTATTAACAACATAGCTTTTTTGGAGTTGAACTAACTTACCTATTATGTCATTGTTAAACCTTTTCTTGCTTTATTAAGATTAATTCATACTTTATTATGCACTTATTAACAGTTAACAATGCTTTTTGCAGCTACCGGATCTAAAGCGAGAACAATGCATTTATTAGGGTTAATAAATCCTTTATTATGCACTTATTAACAGTTAAATATGCTTTTTGCAGCCTTTAGCTGGTGGGCTAGCCGTGTGACGCCGCGACATTCTGCCGGACGCTCCGCCGCATCGGGGAAACTTCGCTCCGCTCGACCCCCGCGCGCCTAACGCTTCATTTCTGTACGGCGGCACCGACCGTGTGTGCTTTTATAATGATATAGGGTAATTCATCGGGTCTTCATACTTTGATCTTACTGTATATTTTCTAACCGGTTTGGCGGGACTAGATCGGGCTAACCGTGCGGCGAGCTAACGGCTACATTCGCCCCAGCGCCAGTAGAAGGAAGCCTGTCTCGCTGCGTCTCATCGGCGGGGAACTAATACAGCTAGCTTAGCAACCTACCACGGCTGTCATGGAAGACAAATCTTTTACGAAAGAATTAGACCAATGGATCGAGCAGCTAAATGAGTGTAAACAGCTATCGGAAAACCAAGTCAGAACACTCTGCGAAAAGGCCAAGGAGATTCTGACCAAGGAGTCAAACGTCCAGGAGGTGAGATGCCCCGTTACTGTGTGTGGGGATGTGCACGGGCAGTTCCACGACCTCATGGAGCTGTTCAAGATTGGAGGGAAGTCTCCCGACACCAACTACCTGTTCATGGGCGACTACGTTGACAGAGGCTACTACTCCGTGGAGACGGTCACGCTGCTCGTCACTTTAAAGGTGCGTTTTCAGGAGCGAATCACCATCCTGCGTGGGAACCATGAGTCGCGACAGATCACACAGGTGTACGGCTTCTACGACGAGTGTCTCCGAAAGTATGGCAATGCCAATGTCTGGAAGTACTTCACAGACCTGTTTGACTACCTGCCTCTCACTGCCCTGGTAGACGGACAGATCTTTTGTCTCCACGGGGGTCTGTCTCCCTCTATAGACACTCTGGATCACATACGAGCCCTGGACCGCCTGCAAGAGGTCCCACATGAGGGTCCCATGTGTGACCTGTTGTGGTCAGATCCTGATGACCGCGGCGGTTGGGGCATCTCTCCCCGTGGCGCCGGCTACACCTTTGGCCAGGACATCTCTGAAACCTTCAACCATGCCAACGGGCTCACGCTGGTGTCCCGCGCCCATCAGCTGGTCATGGAGGGTTACAACTGGGGCCATGATAAGAACGTGGTGACCATCTTCAGTGCTCCAAACTACTGCTATCGCTGTGGAAACCAGGCAGCCATCATGGAACTTGATGACACTCTCAAATACTCTTTCCTGCAGTTTGACCCTGCTCCTCGCCGCGGTGAGCCCCATGTGACCAGACGCACTCCAGACTACTTCCTGTGAATGTCCAAAGCCATCCCTGTCAATCATCCATTAAGCTCCACCCCGTACAGAAAAAAGGAAGCAGTACCAGGGAGAATAGAAACGTTTGATTGGCTGAAAAAGGGATGAAGTAAAAGTATCTTAAAGAGCCAGGGCCCCCTTGTGTTCTGAATCTGCTGTCATGACGCTGTGCTTCAGAAAAAAAGACAAAACACACTTACGATCTGTTGAGCTATGTTGTTTTTTAGTTTAATACATGTTAGAAAATGAGATGATACAACTATCAACGTGGACCAAATGTGCCATATTCGACTCCTTTTACAACAGGCCTGGGGAATCTGTTCCACAAAGGACCGGTGTGGCTGCAGGTTTTTGTTCAAACCAAGCAGCAGCACACCAGACTTGACTCATTTAATCAACTGATCTCAGTCTTCAGAGAGCTGATTGGTCAAACTGTGTGCTCTTGGTTGGTTTGAACAAAAACCTGCAGCCACACCGGCCCTTTGTGGAACAGATTCCCCAGGCCTGTTTTACAACATGTACACCGTGCAAAGTTTATTTTATTTTTCTTTTGTTTAGACCAGCCGTATAACCCTACCTCCCCATGTCACCTCTACATCACATCCTGTCATGGCATATGTGCTTTTTTCTGTTGCAAGATGATAAAAGAAAAACTAAAAGACAAAAAAAAAACTCCTTTTGAAACCTGATTGCTTAAAGTAGTACAGCTGTCTGGCCAGCGCTGGTATATTACTGTAATTTGAATAAACACGACGGACGTATGAATAAAAAATTTCCTGTTGACAAACTTAAAAAATAAAATAAATAAATAAAAAAGCAGCTTTTTGCAGCTACCGGATATAAAGCGAGAACAATGCCTTATTAGGGTTTATAAATCTTTTATTATGCACTTATTAACTATGCTTTTTGCAGCTCCCCCACCTGGAATGAACATTACATGTGGTGAAGCTTGATAAAATGTGAAAAAGAAATTACATATAAATACAATATTTTAGCATTTAAGACAGCTTTTTTGAAAATCACTTTCATGTAAATGGCAGCCACATGCGGCCACAAAGAGAACATACTTTAAAGAGAGATATTCTGAAAACGTAATGTAATCAAACACCAATATCATCCACCTGCAGAGACGAGGCAGTTCCAGACGTACGCATGCACCACCAGTTTGCAGCTTGCATTAACCGAACTTCTGGTTTTACCATTTGACTTAAAAATAAAAGCTCTTAAATGAAGGATCTGATATGCAGCACAACATAAATGATACGGTATCATACTACAGTTGTTGGTAGCTATAGTCAAATAAAGTTGAACTTGAACTTGAAATGCCTTCATCGTAATGCCTATTGTAATCTCTTGTATTTACTATTCTACTTTTATTTTGAAGGCAAATGGTAAAACTGGAAGTTGGCGCATGCATACATCTGGAACTGCCTCGTCTTTGCAGGTGGATGATATTGGTGTTTCGTATAATGTTTTCAGAATATCTTTTACAATATACAATTTACGTCAATGTATTTCAAAGGCCTGTTTGAGCCTATGTTTTATAGAATGTTCTCTTTGTGGCCGCATGTGGCTGCCATTTACATGAAAGTGATGAAAACAAATACTTTTTTTCCAAAAAGCTGTGTGTGTTTTTGTGATTCACCGTTAAAGTATTGTATTTATATGCATGTTCTTTTTTCACACTTTATCAAGCTTCAACACATGTAGTGTTCATTCCAGATAGTAATAAAGGATTTATTAACCCAAATAAGGCATGGTTCTCGCTTCAGATCCAGTAGCTGCAAAAAGCATAGTTAACTGCTAATAAATGAATAATAAAGTCTGTATTAATCTTAATAAAGCAAGAAAATAAGCTTAGTAATGGTTTAACAATGACATATGGTAAGTTAGTTAAACTCAAAAAATACACATAATAATGTTAACTAGAAAGTACATTTCCTGAAGAAAATGTGAAGTAAGCTAGCTGACCGCAACCGGATGTATTGCTTAATCAAAACAGCTCTGTGTTGCTTAATTCTAACGCACAGTAATGCCGTCTTTCCACTGGTAGTACCAGCTCGTCTCGCCTCGACTTAGCGAGGCTTTTTTGCCTTTCCATTGCCGATATCTGGTACCTGGTACCTGCTAACTGGTGCTTTTTTTAGTATCACCTCCGTATAAGTTCCAACCGAGCTGAGCTGATACTTTTGTGTGACGTAAGCTGGCAGCCGGCCACTGATTGGACAGAGTGTGACGTCACTTGACGACTCATGATGAGCGCGACGTCCGAGCCTGACACCCACTACCTTTAAATACTAGCATCTGCATTCAGTGATTACTGATCAACATGGAAGGAACAATGCGCAAGAACACGCTGTGGACCGTGGCAGAGGTGGAGACGCTCCTGAGTGTCCGAGTGTGTTTTGCGTAGCCCACAGCCAGCCCAGTTTATGTGTCACGTGGATAAGTACATCACTGATGACGACCCGCCCAAAAGACGGCATTAGAATGCCATTCTTCCTTTGCCTGGGTCCTTTTTATAATTGTCTGCATTGATGTTTGTGATAGGGTGCACTAGGTCAGTGGTTCCCAACCCAGTCCTCAAGGACCCCCTGTCCTTTTTGCTTCAGCTCTACTTCTGCACACCTGACTCAATTAAGGGCTACACATTTCATGACACCTTAATTGAATCAGGGGGGCAGGAGTAAAGTTGGAGCAAAAACCTGCAGTACAGGGGGTCCTTGAGGACTGGTTTGGGAAACACTGCACTAGGTGGTCTCTAGGGTGCACTACTACTACTACCACTACTGCGACTGCTACTAGTACTACTATCAAAGTCTATGAAGTGCATTAATCACCATAAAAAGAGTATGAAACCATGAGTGAGTATGAAAGAAATATAATTAAAGTCTATGAAGTGCAACAGTTACTATGAAAGTGTATGAAACCATGAGTGAGTATGAAAGAAATATAATTAAAGTCTATGAAACCATGAATGAGTATGAAAGAAAAACAATTAAAGTCTATGAAATGCAACAGTTACTATGAGTGTATGAAACCATGAATGAGTATGAAAGAAAAACAATTAAAGTCTATGAAGAGCAACAATTACTATGAAAAAGAGTATGAAATAAGTATGATCAGTCTACAAAGAGCAATAATTACTATGAAAGAACATATGAGACCATGAAGGAGAGTATAACTACTACTAATAATACTATTACTACTACTACTACTATACTACTATAGTACTAACTACTACAAATAAATATTAATATGAAAACTACTATAAACTACTAACTACTATAAATACATATTAATATGAAAACTACTATAAATGCTACTACCACTATAACTACTAACTACTATAAATACATATTAATATGAAAACTACTATAATTACTACTAGGGATGTCCCGATCTCATTTTTTAGCTCCCGATCCGATTCCGATATTTACATATTGCTCCCGATCCGATCCCGATATTTCCCGATACTGGTTTTACGATACAGATTTCCGATATCACTTTTTGTGTTGGCAAACAACATTTAATTTCCTGTACATTAAGAAATAGAATAAGAAATAGATGCCTTTTTCAGCGATGTAATGACGGGATGGCATTCCATAGCGCGGACACATTACTCTGAAGCCCCGGTCACAGAGTCTGGAAGTGTGGATTAAAAAAAAAAACAGCGGTAAAAGCTAGCGTGTGTGTCCGGGAGTGGGCTACTCTCCTCGGACACATTACTTTGAAGCACCAGTGACGGTCTGGAAGTGCGGATTAAAAAAAAAAACAGCGGTAAAAGCTAGCGTGTGTGTCCGGGAGAGGGCTACTCTCCTCGGACACATTACTTTGAAGCACCGGTGACGGTCTGGAAGTGCGGATTTAAAAAAACAAAACAGCGGTAAAAGCTAGCGTGTGTGTCCGGGAGAGGGCTACTCTCCTCGGACACATTACTTTGAAGCACCGGTGACGGTCTGGAAGTGCGGATTAATAAAAAGAAAAAAAACAGCGGTAAAAGCTAGCGTGTGTGTCCGGGAGAGGGCTACTCTCCACGGACACATTACTCTAAAGCCCCGGTGACGGTCTGGAAGTGCGGATTTAAAAAAAAAAACAGCGGTAAAAGCTAGCGTGTGTGTCCGGGAGAGGGCTACTCTCCTCGGACACATTACTTTGAAGCACCGGTGACGGTCTGGAAGTGCGGATTTAAAAAAACAAAACAGCGGTAAAAGCTAGCGTGTGTGTCCGGGAGAGGGCTACTCTCCTCGGCCACATTACTCTGAAGCCCCGGTGACGGTCTGGAAGTGCGGATGGAAATAAAACAGCGGTAAAAGCTAGCGTGTGTGTCCGAGAGGGCTACCCTGGGGTATTTGTGTATCACACATAGTTTTTTCTTCCAACTGGAAATGTTATTGCTGCTATTGAAACAATTGAAAACGGAACATGTTTTCCCACTCGACATTATAAAAGTAGTTATTGCGCCCGCTTACTTCCGGTAGTTTCGCCGGATTCGTGTATAGGACAACAACGACAAACAAACGTAACAATGGAATATATATATATATATATATATTAAAAAAAAATATGGATCGGCCATGCAATTGAATTAGATCGGCCGATCCCGATTGACCTTAAAAACCCTGTATCGGGCCCGATCCGATCCGGGGATCGGGATCGGGACATCCCTAATTACTACTACCACTGGTGCTACTACTACTACTATAACTACAAATACAACCACTGCTAGTACTACTACTAACTACAAACTACTATAAAGTAATATACACACTACTACTACTGCTACTACTACTATAAATACTAATACAACTATTGCTAGTACTACTATAACTACTAACTACTATAAAGTACTATAAATACTACTATAACTACCGTACTAATACAACCACTGCTAGTACTACTATAACTACTAACTACTATAAATAAATATTAATATGAAAACTACTATAAAATAAATGAATAAATGCTACTTCTACTACTACAGTAGTTGTAGAAACGGGGTAAACGGCAACGCTCAGAGACCCACTACTCCAGTGGGGGGAGGGCAGGCTGCGCGTGCGTATTGATTGCAACTGCGACTTTGTCCCTCACTCTGCTTCTCTCCAAACTGCCACCAGAGGCGATTCTAGAATCTGTGGGGGCCCCAAGCAAAAATTCCTAGGGGGCCCTACCGACCAGTGTTCATCACCATTATGTTAGGCTATAAATAATCTGACACCAACGGAAAATGTAAACGGAAAACTGTCAGTGATCGCAATACAGTCCGGACCGGCAACCGAGGGGGTGGGGGTGTTGGGTGGGGGGGTGCGCGATTGCAATACAGCCCGGACCGGCGACCGACACGGGGGGGGTGCGTGATCGCAATACAGCCCGGACCGACGACCGACGTCCATGGCCATGAGGAAAAAATATATATATATACCCAATCGCAAAGGGCCCCTCTCGGCTCAAGGGCCCCTGGGCAAATGCCCAGGTTGCCCATATGGTAGATCCAGGCTTGACAGGAGCACGCAAAATCACGTAATCCATCATTCAATCTAAATCTTGCTTGTTCACCGGCGAGCGGCAAGCGCTCTGAGACCAAGTCGCGGGGGCCCCCTAGCGGCTCGGGGCTCCAAGCATTTGCCTGCCTTGCCTGTTGCCTTGCCTGGCAAGCTGCGCCCCTGACTGCCACTATTCTCTATGAGGAAAGCAGGGCCGGCTTCAAACGGCTCTATCTCAAAAAGTATACATGTCACAGCTTAGATATTTACATCGTAGGAATCCAGGGAACCATATATATATATATATATATATATATATATATTAGGGCCGGGACTCGATAAAAAAAAAAAATCTAATTAATTAGAGGCTTTGTAATTAATTAATCGAAATTAATCGCATTTTTGACCTGAGAACAGTGAAAAGTAATTTTTTATTTGGGGGTGGGAGGGTGGGGGGGGTACGACGGGGGGGGGGGGGGTGCGCGCCGGACGCCGGACAGGGCATTGAAAAACCGGACAGCACGGCCTAAAGCCGGACGAATGGCCACCCTATACTTGAGGCTCGATGTGCTGCGGTGATATGCAAATTCCTTGTTGCATAGCTTGCACACAACCATGCTCTTATCGACGCTTCCATCCGTTTGTTTTTTGTAACAAAATTTCCCATCCACGGGGCCAACCAAAGCGGTCTCATCAGCTACTTTGTTCATGTTCACTGTGGTTTGTTGTTGTCTGAACTCATGAACGCTAGTTGGTGCTCCAGTATAATCGGTCCGCCTGAAACTCATCCTGTGAGAAACGTTCCGCGGTGCAAAAATAAGTGCGATTAAAATGCGTAATTTTTTTAACGCGTTAATTATTGTGTAATTAATTAATCTTAATTAATGTGTTAAAGTCCCGGCCCTAATATTAACATAATATAGATATATAATATGTCCGTGTAGCTTACGAATTGTAGGAGTATCGACAAGTTAGAAAACGGGTATGAATTTGAAATGACCAGCTGCGACCTAGAGTGGAGTGCCCATGTGTGTGTATTGGAAGAGTGAGTGTCAAACAAACATTCATAATTCAAAAACCATAAATGGTATCGCTAGATATTTGAATGTGAGTGACAGCGTGAAAATACGAATCTTTTGATGTATAATATGTGCAAGTACTGTGAAAATTGTAGAAGTAGCGGCAGTTTGCAAAATGTGTGGATTTTTTCAAATCACCAACTGCCATCACTCTAACAACTGAACATTCCACCATTCATTTCAATGGGACAAAAACTATTAATAAAACTTTAATATCTTAAAAACTATGAAAAATATAAAAAATAAAAATAGACCCGGTCGATTCCTAAAGTAGCTGAATGTTTGAATGAAGTTTCTAGTACAAAGAATGATGAAGTAGTTAAGCGGCAATGTTTTGGGAGGAACATAATAAAGAAATAGTGGGAATAACAATAGTGTGCTAGCTATAAAGCTAGCCCACTAATAAGCATATTATAAGGATTTATAAGGGGACTTATTACCTATTAACTAATGCTTATTAAGGGCATTATTACCTATTAACTAATGCTTATTACAAGGACCTTAATATAAAGCGTTACCTCAAAATATATTAACTGTCACCACTCCCACAATATTTAAACCCATAGACAACTTATACAGCAAAATGTTGTGCTCCTTGCAGTGATTGCTCATTTAAATTTTCTAAGCAATTGTGGTTATACATTTTACAAGAGACTTTAAATGTTCTCCACATACACACACATTGTAATCAAAAAATCGATTTAGAAGCTGTTAAAATAACACAATTCTCTCACTATTAATATAAATATTCTTCCCAAACTTCCCTAACTCTCTTACTATTTATACACCCTAGCCACCACCTAGAACATGGGTCGGGAACGTGGGGCTCGCAAGCCCCCAATGGCTCTTTTGCCGACGGCCGGGGCTCTCGGACGAAATTAGTTGAGGAAAAAAAAAAAATGTAATCAAGGAATCAGACTAGGTCTACCCTAATATAATGCTAAAAAAACAGTCAATACTAGGGGAGAGCTGTGTCGATTGAAACACGTCATTACATTGGGAGAAAACCGGATTTTTTTTAATCAACCCGACTCTCCCAACACGCACACACACACACACACACACGCACGCTGGCCCTATAATGACAAGGCTTCGTGGCAAATAGGCAGTTACAGTAGGTCTATCTGAGTAATATTGTTACATTCGCAGCTCGTTGCCATGTCAATATCAAACAAAATCACAGATTTCCCTCCATTTCCGTCAATGAGAAAACTTTCATTGTTAGGCTAACGTTGATGTGTACGCTAATCAGGGCTGGACTGGGGGGGTGCGGGGGGGGCGCGCGTCACACACCCTGGTCTGACGACCGACGGCGGGGGGGGGGGAGCGCGTAAAGGCCGCAGTATACTCGCCGTTCCCAAGCTGTCGCGCGCCATTGTGACGTCAAAATGACGTAGATCTCGCCGACAGGACAAAGCGGAAACAAACACGGACGAGTTCGAAGGCACATTTTAATGCGCCTTATTGCTAAGGCTTCTTTCTTTATATGGTCTATTTCATTGTGTGGTGTAGGCCTATAGTTTTTCGCTACTAAACCGTAGTTTTATGTAAGTGCTGTCTACTGTTGTTGTGGTCAAAGACAAGTGGAATTACGTGGCTGAAAAACTATCTCAAAGCGGCATTAAGTTATAAAATAAAAGTATATAAGATAATCACTAAGTTATTAAGATGGATGCTTACAAACACTATTCATATGAGAACTGCTGCCATACACTGGACTGTTGATGGCTGACCAGGTGGGGCAGTGATGTAGAATAATAGCAATGTAAAGTAATCGACATAATGCTGTATAGTGAGAGACATCCCGGTGAACTATTCTAATGAAGACACAGGGTTGCCAGTATTAGCATATCTCTTCTTCTACTGCGTAGAAATAGCAAAGTCGGTCGCCTACCTCTGTTCAGGAGAAGACTGCAACTACTGTCACGGCCACCAGCGCGAGTATAAATAGTTACCGTGCTCCCGTGACGTCACATTGTCGCGCGACAGCTTGGGAACGGCGAGTATACCGCGGCCTTAACACACCCCGGTCCGAAGACCGACGGGGGGGGGGGGGGGGGCGCGTAACACACCCCAGTCCGACAACCGACAGGGGGAGGGGGGGGGGCGCGATCGTAACACACCGCCTCCGGTTGGGCCAAATTACTTTATTTTGTATTTTTATGACAGTCCTGGGCCGGCCCAAAGATGTGCGTCGGCCCCCGATGGCCAGTCCACCCCTGGCGCTAATCAAAATGTTAAAAAGGAAAAAGCCCGAAGAGAAAGTCTGCAACTTTCAGCCCGATTGGACAGATGAGTTTGCGTTCGTGGAAAGAGCTGGGAGTGCGATCTGTCTGTTATGTAATGAGAAAATTGCGTCCATGAAACGATGCAATGTTAAACGCCACTTCGACACTCACCATGCACAATTTGCAGCAACATATCCTATGTAAGTTAAATATCCAAACTTTTGCTTGTAACTGTCTTTATGTGGCTCTTCTGAGATTTTTTTTTTTTTTTTTGTAAAAGTGGCTCTCAAGGCAAAAAAGATTCCCGACCCCTGACCTAGAACATCCTAGAAACAACCCAGAACACCATAGCAACCAACTCGAACATAGTGGCAACCATAGATATATATAGAACACTAGATGCCTCGTCCGCGTTGCTGGCCAATGGAGTGGAACGTCCGCACATGGCGGCCATCTTACTCCAGGCAGCTCGGGCCCCAATAACATGTGTTGGTAGTGGTACATGTACTTTTAAATAACCATAACTTGCTCAAATTTCATCCGATTTTCAAACGGTTTGGTTTGTTATAAACGTCAAAGGTGTAGTTATGACACTGCATACTTATGAATAATCATGTTATGTCCTAAAAAATAGAATAATGTTCTAAAATAGGTAGATTACAATATGTCCTATTACAAATAGGCTATAAGAAAGGCTGCATGTTGAAATCCTCAGCCTGTACAGAGATGTATTTATAACACTGCATACTTATGAATAATTGACGCCTTGAGACAAATAACCATACATGTCCATATTTCCAATTTTGAATGAAAATATTTGTAGGCCTACACGTGACAGGGCTGTAGTGGAGTACAGTTTACCCACCTCTTTCAGAAATAGTTTGTCCACCTCTCAATAAATCTAATGCACCTCATAATATAGCATAATCACAAAATGCACTGTATGAATCATTTAGTACCACTATTATTGGTGTAAACATTAAACAGTAACCTTCAGCATTATCAAATATGTTCTGAATGTATTTTTTAAACAAGCGTATATCACAGTCAACCTTAGTGCGATCACAGAATTAATAGTTTACCCAACTCTTATTTTACCACTACACCCCTATTTACACAAAATGTTAGTAAACCAGTCTGAAACACATTGTTTACAAATATTTACTTTATTAGATATTTGGAATTGTCATAGGGCAAGGGCAAGTAGAGCCAGGTTGTGGGTCGCTAGGCTGTGCGGGCCAGGAAGTCCAGGCAAGGGGACATAAACAAGAGATGGTAGGGATGGGATTTCAGGTGCGATGAGAGTCAGTGGGACATCAAATACAAGGATGGCTGATGACTGGTAAAGGTTTACCTCACAAGTGAGGTAAGAGGGGAAGAAAGAGAGAAATACAGTGGATTAGTATTACTATAAGTCATGATGGTTACTATTAATAAGTACACTACACAAGACAAGACCTGTTTAGTTGAGAAGCTCGCTCACCACAGCAAGGTACAGATCTTTGAGCGAGAAGACGAGACAAGACGAGAGACAATACTATTGTTTACCTAAAACATTTAGGTAAACATGGATCTGACAAAGACAAACATCACAAGGATATGCACACAAAAACATTAACAATTAAGAACACATACTTACACTTAAGATACTCAATGTTGATGACGAAGCCCAGGACAGAGAGGAACCTTCAAAAGCAAATATTGTATTACTATGATTCTGCCAAAACAGGACACAAGAAAGCAGGGATGCAAACTAACAGTATAGGATGAAAATAGTGAATGCTCCCAGAGCAACACTCACTTCTCTGGGCAGACACAAATGCACATTTGAAACAATTCACTTCATTGCCATTCATCTTCATTTGGGGGGGGGGGGGGGGGGGTTAAGCTGACTAGTTTGCATCCCTGACCTTAAAGTAATCAGTTCTGAGGTTTAGGACCCTTAAAATTGCTTAAGGACACTAAACCTTCTTTAATTAATTCATAACATAACATAACATGCAGACCATGCAATACATACCATTTTGACACAGGCATCTGGGGAGAAAAAAAACTGAATACAAGAGAATTGGAACACTAATTCACAATAGCTTTGTAAAGGCCAAAGCACAATAAACAGGGTTAGGGTTAGGGTTATCACAAGATTATCATAGTCACCAACCAACAAATGCTCAAACAATTCCTCTTAGTAACATTTTTTGTTGTTTTTGGCAAAGTTTTGTTAAACACGAAGCAGACAAAGACATACAAATATCACAAAGACATGAAGCTGACAAAAACATACAAACTTCACGGGGACATGCACACAAAACATTAGTTATTGAGAGCACATAGAAACATACAGTAGATTTCTCCCAAACAGCACAAACACTATAGAGGATCACATTAGATTCACAATAACTAATTACAGAACAGAAGTCTAATAAAACTATCTACATATTAATTCCAAAACAACAACTATACTACCACCATCCACGGCGGCATCACCATTGCACAAACACATTTTCCTTAGGGGACAACTAATAACCTAACTAAACATACCTTGCTGATGATTTTTCCAAAACACAAACACTATAGAGGATCACACTAAATTCACAATAACTAATTACAGAACAAAGTCTAATAAAACTATCCAAGATGCATACAAACTATTCCATACACCATGGGTGGGTGTGAGGGGCGCTGAAACCCAGGGTCCAGCCTCACGGGAAGACCCAACAGAAACCCACATTGGGCTAATGCCCTTTGAAAAGGACTGTTTTGTTGAGCTTCTGTCGCATGTTGTTTCTCTGTAAGCTAAGTGTAGTCATCTTAGCGATGTGATGTAGCCTTAGCTTAAAAAACAGGGACACAACTAATGCTAACAGCATATGGTGGTGGCTGTCTATGCCATACTGCGTGTCGCTGATGTGCTCCCCGAGCTCAAACACATCCTCTGACCCAATCCTCTTCCGTACAATGTACATGATCTCCAGCAGTTTGATGGGCCGTGATTGTCTGCAACTGGCTGAGGCCTGGCGAATGACCCACTCTGCTGCCCTGACAACCCTCACTGTTCCCTCTGATGGAATCACCAGGCCACCATTGTTTTTCAGAGAAAGTAGGTGGTAGCTCTGGTCCTTGATGGCAGATGCAGCGTCTGTCACCAGGCTGGCACGGCAGACATCACAGGACAGCTTCTTCAGAGCCCGTCGCACAACAAATCCTAAGTTTTGAGTTAGTATAACAATAGCATAACTAGAAATAATAATAATAATAATCAATAAATTAATAAGCATGGGGAAATTAAGGAGACATTTCTCTTTTTTTGACTATCGTCAGATTGTTTTCCCACGGATTTGACTATTGGCACTATTGGTTACAGGCAAAATCGACTTTCAGTCAGCCTTTACCTGAAATGTACACAAGAGCGTTGTCCACAAGACCATTGAAGCGGACGGGAAGATAGCTGTGATCATGGACTAGGGCTGGAATGTCTGCAAACGGAGAGGGAAGATCTTCTCCTCCTGCTGCAGAGAACACATCTACAGCTGACAGGCTTGTAGAGGTGTCGATGGTCGCTGTTAGGGACTCGGTGTCATCCTGTGCTGTAACATTGCCTCTGCGACTCACAACTCCACACCGGGCCATCAGCTTCCTAAATACATACTTAAACTGTCTGGCATTGGGGTTGTTATTCCAGCCGCCTTAAAAAAACACAAGATTATCAAGCAATTCAGACTGTATCAGTGGTGATGAATTCTGCAAACAGGTCAAATAGAGACATTTTTTTAGATACTCAGTTTGTTAGTTTGTGACACTTGCATGAAATGTGTATGTCTTCAGAAAACACACACGCACAAAAATATATATACATACACATATAAATGGACCGACAAACAATAACAGCATTTGCTGAAACTTTGTGTCACTTAGTGTTGTGGCTGGTAAATATAAATTATGAACCCTACCGGATGCTCTGATGGAGTTAAATAGAAGCTCCAAGTGGTCCTGGCTGAACCTGTAGGTCAGGACATATCGCTGGCCTTCAAGCAGCACAGGGACCATCGACATCAATGTGTCAATGTTGATGACGAAGCCCAGGACAGAGAGGAATCTTCAAAAGCAAATATTGTATTACTATGATTCTGCCAAAACAGGACACAAGAAAGCAGGGATGCAAACTAACAGTATAGGATGAAAATAGTGAATGCTCCCAGAGCAACACTCACTTCTCTGGGCAGACACAAAGGACAGAACATCTTACAGGAGAGAGCATCTTATGAACTCGATGCAGACTGGAGGACAGAGCATCAGAACTTGATGCAGAAGATAGTAGATAAACAAGAATTTGTACTGGGTATTGGCAAACAGTCACTATTTTAAAAGACCTCTTTGTTCGGTAAAGGGGTTTGCCATCGTCCATCTTCAAAGTGAGCAAGAACTCCCTGGCTTTTATCAAGAACTCCCTGGTGCTTGTCCAATTCCTAGAACCAAGGGGGGCTTTGAAACCTTTGGCTCTGGGATTGCGACTGTTCAAGATGTCAAACAGCCTGTCTGTTATCTATAAACAAATATCTTCATTAACTGATAGCACTGAAATCATCACTATAACTTAGTGTCAACAGGTATCAGATAGTAAACACCCAAGTATGAGGCATACTTTCCATTTCCATCCCATTTCCTCTGTGGCTATGCTTTTTAAAATTAAATTGTTGCAGTGCTTTAAACCTGTAAATCTGGGATGTGACAATAAGGATGCTTTTGAACACCTGTTTTGTGGTAGCCGACCAACAGATCAACTACAAAGGGAGGGTGGGTGTTATAGGGTTAGGTCAATGATGCAAATCCCTAGCTGCATTACCTTGATAAATTCTGAAGTAGCCTCAGAATCTTTGAACTCTGCATAGCCCACGTCCTGCAAGGTGCGGAGCGCCACGGCTACAGAGTTACTCAGAGTCTGAGCAGCCAGGGAGACCTTAAGTTTATAAGGAGAAATGAAGGGCACATTAGCGCTACCTACAAACACCATCAAAAAGTATAAAAACACAATAAAGCCCTAGAGTCCATTTCTATTGTGACCCTCTATACATTAATCCTCATGCAAACATACCTTCATCTTCTGATTAGCAAAGTTCACATGCTTATCAGTGACTCGGTTGGCAGCATGTAGTCCACTTTTCTTTTGGACATTATTCAGCTGAACTATGTAATTCCAATTGATACTGCCAGTTACACTTCTAATTGGGCTGTATGCCTGCAGGATCATATTGTTTTCTCACTCCACACGTCAAATGTAAAGCACCATATTCTACACAATTATGTAAACACAATCAAAATGTATGAAAAGCAGAACAGTCAAGCAGAGCAGATGGGTAATAATGAGCATGTACCTGCAACATATTGCGCGTTAGCTTCAACATGTGGCAGGCATCCATCATGACAAAAACCTTGTCATGGGTTATCGGATGTGGGAAATGGGTCTTCAGGGGCTCACAAGGGTCTGCTTTTAGTTTGCACCCAAGTTGCGTGCACATACTGACGTTTGATGCATGACCATCCATCGTCATGCATACCACCCTTATCTGCCGATGATGCAGCTCTTCCAATGCATGTTCAACTAACACTCTCTGTGTTTCTGGTGTGAGGGACTTAGTCAAATAATACGCAATTGGAGCTTTCCAATAACCCTGAAGCCCAACCACCATAAACACAAGCGCCTCGGAAGCTATGTCTGTCTCATTCAACCGATCCCCCATGTCCACATATCCTGACATTGTTTGGGTCTGAGGATCATGCTGAACATGACTTTTGATGGACATGGCATCCAGCATCAGAGTGACACAGCCGTATTTGCCCTCATCTTCCTGACGCCGTCTTTCCAGCATGTCCAACATCAACTTGTTGAGACCAGGTCTGGCATCAAGAGAACTCAGCCACCTTGTATAATTAAAAAGTACACATTTAAGCACATAGCCATTTAAACCACTAACCCAAGCATGTCTATGGTGGACACTGGACATACTAAAAATATCTCTAATATGACTATGTAAACACCGATTTGACTTTGGACAAGTTTCGCCCGATCCCCAGCTCGCCCCGTAAAAAAAACATTTTACGCCTTTAATAGTCATTGGCAGCCTGACCATTCATGATAATATTGTCTGTAGTGCTTAATGTAATTGAGTGTTAAATTAGACATCATGAAGAATACCTTTGCAATGAACTGGGATGTGGCAGGTGAATATCCAGAGTCTCTCTCAGGTAGAGATATGCCTTTGGACCATGCAGATGGAGTGTAAGGGCAAAATCTCTCTGGGCCTTCGTGTATTCTACGCCCTGCCTCGACAGGAGATGAACAGGAAGATCTGAAATTCAATTAGCAAAAGTGCAAAAGCAAAAGATTCAGTAGGTCTCCTTTTAATAGTAACTAGGAAGGCAACAAAGAACCTAAAATACACAAAATATTCAATGTAATATTTTTATTTTACCTGAGTAGCATTCAAGCTTGTCTTTCAGCTCTTCATTAATTAGATTTTTCTCTTTCAGTTCCTCCAGGAGAGCCTGCATGTTATTCTTGGCCCTCTTTTCTCTCCTCAAGGCATTGCTCTTCTCCCGCTCCAGTATCCTCACTCTCGCTGAGGCTTCTGAAAGTTTGGCCTTTATAGCCTTAGGGGAAGCAGGCAATCCATACAAGTGGTCAGTGGCTTGCCGCTTGCGCTGCCCCTTGAGCCTCAATCTCCTCTCTTCAGAGGATCCCTGTTTTGGCAAAATATACAAATATATAAATAATAGTACTACAGAAATGAATAACTTACTTTTTCAACAATTCAATCTTAACTTCTCAATTCTGTGAGCCTGAAGACATTTTTAGGTTCTCCAATTCTCCAACAGAAAACACAACATCATACTTTATCCCACCGATGGGGGAGCGGGTGTTGTGGTGTTCGGTGGAGTCATTGCGGTGTGTGCAGCAGGCGGCAACTCACACTTTCTGATTCAACAGGTAAAATATACACCTGTACACGTCTCTATTGTACTTCAGTCACCTACTGTACATGCGTGTGTGTGAATGAGAAAGAACGCTGCGCGGAGATAAATAAACAGAACGATAGTTATAGGCCCTTATCAAATCGCGCTTGTGTGTCTGTGTGGGGGGGGGGGGGGGGGGGGGGGTGGAATTAATTTGTGGTGCTTGGAGTTGAATCTGTGGTACTGCGTCACACATTGGTCTATGTATGGGAAACACTGTAGGCTTCTGCGCTTATACGGCATAAATATGTTTTTGTGGCTCTTGACAATAAAGGTTGCCTACCCCTGGGTGTAGTTTCAATGTTCATGTTTATTCATTCCAGTGAATGACTGATAGAGAACGTGAGATGGCCAGTGGTTTTCAAACTTTTTACACAGAGTAACACCTCAAATAATATTTGGCATATATAGACCTTTCTGGGTTTCACCAAGATAAAGGATTTAATATAACAAGCCATATGATGCTCTCATTAGTTTGTGACGTTCAACATGCAAATACTCACATCAGGCATCAGGTCCATCGGATTCGGCAGGTTGTCTTGCGCTCTTCCAGAAGTGGCTGTGCTTCTAGTTGCTGCCGACTAGAATAAACATAGTAGTAAGTAAAAACATTTTGGAGTGTCTAAAATGTGCTGAAATAAACAACACATTACAACTTGCAGAAACAAAAAACTAAAGTGTGACATTTGATCACATATTTATATTGATATATCAATCTTATACGCCTTACATTATTGTTGGTCAATGATACACATACCCTTTGAAGATGAGCTGGGAAGTTGAAAATTGTTGGCACAACACCATCTTTAACCCGGACAGTCTGCCCCGTCCTGTCAAAGTCCTCACTCCTGAAGTGCTCACTGCAGAGCAGTGACGTGTCAGAAGCAGCAAAACCATCCCTTCTTAGGGCAACCTCCCACTTCCTCCTCCTCTCTCCGTTTTGGGAAACCTTAAAAAAGTGAGAAATGTACCCAGATCAGGGATGGAAATTAGCACCAGCCACCAGCCAAATGCTGGTCAAATATAACAGTGACTGATAGATTTCAAATACATATGTAATTAAAAAAATACCATTGGTTTACTATTGAGTGGCTGGTGGATTTAATCAAGTGGCTGGTAAAAGTTAATATTTCATAAGTTTCCACCCCTGACCCAGATATATAAATTACTGTCAACATTTTCGAACCGTATTTCCATTTATATAAGATAAGGATAAGGACACAAATACACACATAACTTATCATAATTCTGGGTTAATTGTATGTTAAAGGTTAAAGGTTAAAGACAGGTATTTGGCAGACGCAAAAGCGACATGGACTCGCACTCGTACTTCCACTAAGTAACTAAAGATTATCCTAAAAATAAATCATAATAATGTAATATCTTACCGGTGAAAGGTGATCCCATGGGTTCTCGCTTCAAGACAACGACGATTAGCGCATCCATAGGCTGCACAAAAGTCTGGCATCTTCATGAAATTCAGCAATTTCCTGTAGAAATCATAATGCAAGATGTTTTGGTAACACTTTACTTGAATGCAGGTGCATAAGACTGACATGATGCTGTCATAATCATGACATGACACCTGTCATGACACTTTATGAATGCTTATCACAGTCATCATTAAGTGTCATTCGGTAATTCTGAATCTTCAGAATTTACGAGGCATTTTGTTGGTTCTTTTTACTGCTTTATTTACGTTTTTTACATTATCCTTTTGGTTGGAAAAAGGGTTGAGAGATAACTGGCACAGAGGACACCAGATTAGACATGCAAAAACATTAATTTTCCCATTCTTTTCCCCACTGACGCCTCCCATAGTGCTCGGGGTGGAGCCGGGTGGAGCGCAGGTAACGTACCGGCGCTGTCCATGGTGCTGAATCCTCGAATGACACTTACCGGTAATGACGACTGTCATAAGCATTCATAGTTTCAAAACATTCAAAGTGTCATGACAACAAACCAACCCGAAAATAAAAATCATGTGCAACTTCAGTTATATTGAAAAGAAAGACCAATTCTGCCTCTCCCATCGATGTAAAATTACTGGGTGCTAGCTAGTAGCCTAGCCATGATACACAACTAAGCTGCACGATTATGTTTTTTTAAGAGAAAAGCTGCGATTTCAACATGTTCAAGCATCCAGGATTATAACCACGTTAATAACGTTTTTAAGAAACCAAACTGTTTGTAAATCCGTCAACATTTCAGCGAGATAAGAGTATTAACGTTTGCGCAGATCACTGACCTTACATCCGTTTGCCTCAGGTTTCACAGATTCTGCCAGAAAGCTTGCCTGGAGTAAGATGGCCGACCTGTGCGGACGTTCTAGACTCCGCCGTAAGGCATCTAGTGTTCTATATATATCTATGGTGGCAACCACCTAGATAACCATATCAACCACCTAAAACAACCTTATAGAACACCATAGAAACCACCTAGAACAACCTAGCAAATACCTAGAACACCATTTAAACCATCTAGAACATCATAGCAACCACCTAGAACACCCTAGCAACCACCAAGAATACCCTAACAACCACCTAGAACACTAGTAACTGTGCAGAACAACCTCGCAACCATCCCCAACACCCAAGAAGCAACATATAACACTAGCAGCTACCATAAAACTACAGCACTACTTCATTTCACTCTACTGTACATTTCCAATATACCTAAAATTCACAGTGAAACTGTCAACACCTATTGTATTTCTAGGGATTCTTATTATTATTATTATTCCAGATTGTTTACGCCTATAGCTCAGCCCGATTGTTTAACGTTTTCAAATTTGTTGACAACATATGTTTTCCCGGTGGGCAGGTCTCCAAAAATGTTGTTTCGCACTTCGACCATAGGGGGCGCTATCATTCACAGTCAAATTAAATGCTCAGCCTGCTACCCCGTTCGCAACATTTTTGCCTCTTGGACCCATAAGGTCCATCTGGATTTATTTTTCTGTACAGTGAACATTTTGGGAAAAGATCTTCGTCTCAGGAACCAACTCCAAATGACAACCACATTTGGTATATATGCTCTATGGACATCTAATTCTAAGTCTAATTAAAAGTTATTTAAAGAATTTTGATTAGATTCAAAATGGCCTACTAATGCGGAAATTCAATCACAAGTCCACTCCAGACGGTCCCAGGGCTTTGAAAGTTGGTACACCTGTAGTTATCTGGATCTACCTCTAGTTACCGGGATCCACCTGTAGTTATCTGGATCTACCTCTAGTTACCTGGATCCACCTGTAGTTATCTGGATCTACCTCTAGTTACCTTGGTATACCTCTAGTTACCTTGATCTACCTCTAGTTACCTAGATCCACCTGTAGTTATCTGGAGCTACCTCTTGTTACCTGGATCTACCTCTAGTTTCCTGGATCACCTGTAGTTTAGTTATCTGGATCTATTGAATGGATCGATGGATCTATCTATCTCTATTAACCTGGATCTATATACCTCTAGTTACGTGGATCTATCTGCAGTTACCTGGCTCAACCTGTAGTTATCTTGATCTACTTCTAGTTACCTGGATCCACCTGTAGTTACCTGGATCTACCTCTAGTTACCTGGATCCACCTGTAGTTACCTGGATCCAGCTGTAGTTATCTGCATCTACCTCTTGTTACCTGGATCCACTTGTAGTTATCTGGATCCACCTCTATTTTCCTGGATCTACCTCTAGTTACCTGTATCTATATCTAGTTACCTGGATATACCTCTAGTTTCCTGGATCTACCTCTAGTTACCTGGCTCTAACTCTAGTTACCTGGATGTACCTCTAGTTACCTCTGTAGTTATCTGGCGCTACCGGTTGTTACCTGGATCTACCTCTAGTTACCTGTAGGTACCTCTAAGTTACCTGTATCCACCTGTAGTTTAGTTATCTGGATCTATTGAATGTATTTTTGGATCTATCTACCTATAGTTACCTGGCTCCACCTGTAGTTATCTGGAGCTACCTCTTGTTACCTGGATCTACCTCTAGTTTCCTGGATCACCTGTAATTTAGTTATCTCGATCTATTGAATGGATTGATGGCTCTATCTAACTCTATTTACCTCGATGTACCTCTAGTTACCTGGATCTATCTACCTCTAGTTACCTGGATCCACCGGTATTTACCTGGATCTCTCTCTCCTCAGGTGAGCCATGTCCGGTGAACGGCCGCAGCCCGGGCCCCATGTCAACCCAGCACAGCTCACCACGGAGCGACGCCGCCTCGGGCCTCAGCACTGCCGTGGCAAGCACCATGCCCGCCATAGCCCCTCCA